>CM043116.1:24623703-24930992 GCA_023701765.1 Hylyphantes graminicola
TGTAGATGATTGAATTTTCTCTTCGTCTATTAACAAATAGAAAAAACTTCTTACTTTTTTCCTGAAAAAGAAGTCACTTCGTATTTCAACTGAACGGAAGGAAAAACGAATTACTGACTGGGAGAAAAAAGAAAAAAAATCTAAAAACAGCTGACGCTTGCTAGTCCAAGAAATGGGGACGGTATAGTGAGGAACAAAAAGTTTTTCACCTGTTTTTATGTTTAAAAGTAACACCTGGTTATTTGAATTTCAAGAAAATTTCGAATGATGTCGGTGATATATATTGAATGTACTTTGTATACTGATTTTTTAATGTTTCAATAATTTCGTTACCGAATTATTCAAGTATAGAATTTAATTTTGTTGGATTTATTTTTATAGTACGATTATGAACAGATTCGTTTATATATTTGTTGTTTTATTACTATAGTAAGAGATTTTTGCTGATTAAAAACTAATGGAAGCGTAGGCGAATAGTGAATAATTTCATGGATTTTATGTCAAAATTGTGCCTGTAAATACGAAAGATGAAAATAGGTAAGTTATATTGAGCCGACCTTGACTCAAACGTTAAACCAAACTTAATTTCTAATTATTCAAATTTTTCTTTAAGTCTAGACACTTTTGTTTGGACCAGAAATAAAAGTTAAATAAATATAATAAGGTATGTATTTTTAGCAGAAATTTTTTTAGCAGGTGAAATTTTGTGTTTTAACGATTGATCAGTAAAAGATACAGGTTGACGGCTCATTATATTACAAGAATATAATCACTACGTATGATACATAAAGGGAGGGTGGGGAGCCCATTTGGTTAGACACGCGCCTAGCATGCAAAAGGTTCCAGGTGCGGGTCAGGGCATCGCCAAAATAATTGCCGACCTATAAGCGGCCCGTGCAGCCAAAAATGCCCGTCGAATAATACCCCGTGTAAGGGAGTGCACGTTAAATATCCTTCAAAGTTTTAACGCTGCGTACACTCTTAAAACAAACAAGCGATTCTAACTCAGTCTGAGTTAATTTTCACTCCTCCAGTGTTGAAAATGCACTTCTCCTATAGGAGTGGATCCTTTGTGCGTTAAACCTCCGACAGGATCACTCCAAACGAGTGATGTTACCTCAGACAGAGTTAATATTCATTCCTTTCCAATGTTGAAAATGCACTTCTCCTACTGGAGTGGATTTCACTCTTTTGTTTTAAGAGTGCACGATGTCCCCTTTAACGGTTGCGTTGCGTGCCTACTCAGGTGTCGGCTCGTCACTTGAATGCGGTTCTAAAATACGACGCCCGTTGCCAATAGCCCTTGGCAGCTCTAGTGCGACGATAATTCAAACCTAACCTTATCTAACCATGATACATGAAGATACATATAGAAAAATATTATTACTTATACTGTCGATTCTTGGCTTAAAGAGTTTATTGTGCAAAAATGTATATGTTTAGGTGGGAACACAAAAAGACGGACCTTCTTCAGAAAGGTAAACAATTCCTGTTGAATCGAAGCTATTTTTAGCTTCCACACTACGTTTATAACGTAAAAAGTGGAAGGTTTTATAATCGGTCAGTCCGTCCATCCGTCCGCCCGTCCGTCTGTCACCCACTTTCACAGAACGAACCAAAAGTCTCACAAACAAGTGGGATATGTCATTTTGAAGCAAAAAATCAGTTAAGGCCATGTTCCAAATTTCATTAAAAAAATTTAAATTAGAAGTTTATTTAAAATTTAAATAACTAAAAATTTAATCTACATTGAAATAACATGCAAATTCCATTTTTATTCAATATTTTCACTGTTGTTTCTTTTTAACTTCACGGTCCCTTGTACAAAAATAAACGATAACAAAAACATCAACTTTTTCAAATGAACCGCAACACAGCGACCCCATCAAGCAAAGGAAACAAAAAGACCCCCCAAAGAAAATGAGCGCTCATTTGTCATATTAGCCCCCAAAACATGTCCATCGATAAGAGGGCACCAAAATGTAATGTCATTTTCATTACTGAAAGGGGTTTTCCGCCTTATTGATTCTACTGATTTACGAGTGCCTTGGAAATCAGGTTTTTACCTCCAGCATCCTCAAATTACTTGGGAAATTTTTTCTTAGATATTTTGTGTTTCATTCTGGTTTCAGTAAGTAGGTGCAGTTTGCAGTGAGATGGACAGAGTTGTCATGGAACTTTTTTAATTTTTTATTTTGTCATGGAACTTTTTTACTATTTCTGTCGCTGGAGTGAAATATGCCATCGTTTTGCCCAAAATGCAGACAGCCGATTCGTAGAAATGACCGACATCGATCTTTTAGAGACATTCTGTATTAAGGAATGTTAGGAAAAAAAATGAAATTGTTTTTGATGCTGTTAGGATTTACTAGAATTGAAATACAGAGATTTAAAATGGAGAGAGTTTTACCCCTATTAGGATTCTTATAGACTTTTACCCATTTGTCTCAAGTTTGAGAAATGTTGAAATATATACTGGAGAATTTTTTAAAAATAAAAATACGAAGCCTAATGTTTATTGATAAAATATCAAAGTTACACGTATTTATATTTGGAAATCAGGTTTTTACCTCCAGCATCTACAAATTACTTGGAGATTTTTTCTCTCGGTATTTTGTGTTTCATACTGGTTTCTTGTAAGTAGGTGCAGTTTGCAGCGAGATGGACAGAGTTGTCATGAAACTTTTTATTTTATTTTGTCATGGAACTTTTTTTTATTATTTCGGTCGCTGGAGTGAAATATGCCATCGTTTTGCTCAGAACCCAGGCAGCCGATTAGTAGAAATGACCGACATCGATCTTTCTGGAACATTCTGTATTAAGGAATGTTAGGAAAAAAATTAAATTGTTTTTGATGCTGTTAGGATTTACTAGAATTGAAATACTGAGATTTCAAATGGAGAGAGTGGAACCACTATTAAGCTTACTACAGATTTTTGTCAATTTGTCTCAATTTTGACAAATGTTGAAATATATACTGGAGATTTTTTAAAAATAAAAATACGAAGCCTAATGTATATTGATAAAACATAAAAGTTACACGAAATGTAATGGGTAATCTAATCGTTTCCGGCTGCTTATTTCTAGCCTCTGCTAAGAGCTTTACCACAGCCAATAACGCCTCGTAATTTAGAATCCTGGTCAAGTGACGAGCTCGACTCCAGAGCGGGCACTCAACAGAACTTCGAGCGACATCGTACGCTGACGCCGTCGGGACTTTGGACTCTACAGATTTAACGAGCACGTCTGTCCCAGTGTACTCGGGCCCATCCATCCACGGCCAACTTCAATAACAAGGCTGGAGAAGCTTTCCCAAACATGAGCTAGACGGAATTTTTTACGTCACTATTCCGAGTGCCGAAGATTGAGAAACTAGTTCGGATGCATTCGGAACCCTAAAAATGTGGTCAGCCGTGAACGAGTGGTTCCGAACGGGCTTCGATACCGGTTATCTTCACTTTCGGAACAACGTCACTCGGAACTATGACGTCAAAAATTCCGTCCCCGAGCGTGTTTAGGAAAGCTTCTTCGGCCTTAGTAGTTGAGTTGGCCACGAGTTAGATTTTTTACCCTTTCCAGTACAGGGAAGTTACACGTATTTATATTTGGAAATCAGGTTTTTACCTCCAGCATCTTCAAATTACTTGGAGATTTTTTTCTCCCAACATTTTGTGTTTCTTACTGGTTTCTTGTAAGTAGGTGCAGTTTGCAGTGAGATGGACAGAGTTGTCATGGAACTTTTTTACTTTTTATTTTGTCATGGAACTTTTTTATTATTTCGGTCGCTGGAGTGAAATATCCCGCGTTTTGCTCAGAACCCAGACAGCTGATTCGTAGAAATGACCAACATCGATCTTTAAGGAACATTCTGTATTAGGGAATGTTGGGAAAAAAATGAAATTGTTTTTGATGCTGTTAGGATTTACTGGAATTGAAATACAGAGATTTAAAATGGAGAGGAGTTTTACCCCTGTTAGGATTCTTATAGACTTTTACCAATTTGTCTCAAGTTTGAGAAATGTTGAAATACATACTGGGGAATTTTAAAAAATAATAATACGAAGCCTAATGTTTATTGATAAAATATTAAAGTTACACGTATTTATATTTGGAAATCAGGTTTTTACCTTCGGCATCTTCAAATTACTTGGAGATTTTTTACTCTCGATATTTTGTGTTTCATACTGGTTTCCTGTAAGTAGGTGCAGTTTGCAGAGAGAAGGACAGAGTTGTCATGGAACTTTTTATTTTTATTTTGTCATTGAACTTTTTTTATTATTATTTCTATCGCTTTAGTGAATTATGCCATCGTTTTGTTCAGAACCCAGACAGCCGATTCGTAGAAATGGCCGACATCGATCTTTTTGGAACATTCTGTATTAAAGAATGTTGGGAAAAAATGAAACTGTTTTTGATGCTGTTAGGATTTACTAAAATTGAAATACAGAGATTTAAAATGGAGAGGGAGTGAAACCCCTATTAGGCTTACTACAAACTTTTGTTAATTTGTCTGAAGTTTGAGAAATCTAGAAATATATACTAAAAATTTTTTATAAATAAAAATACGAAGCCTCATGTTTATTGATAAAATATAAAAAGTGCACGTATTTGTATTTAGGTCGGTTGAAATATTTATTAGTCGTGTTTGGATGTAAACTTTAAAAAAAATTGTTTTCGATATTGTACGGGTTATTATGCAGGTTTTGTATGAGGAAAAATGGAACATTTGTAATGTTTGCACTTTTTAAAACTTTGAGAATGAAATGCACTCAAGTTTGATATAAATACTTCCAGAAATTTCAGAAAGGATCGCTTTTTGTAGTCAGAATTATTTATATGAATATTGTAGCAATGTTCTAATTTTTGTATGCTGTTAAGAATTTAGGGAATACAATAAAAAATTATTATACAATAAAAAATTATTATACAATAAAAAAAATTTTAACAGTGAAGTAACGAAATTTATTGCATTTATTAGGTGTGTTACTACTGCAGTAACTTGGGAAATAGTTAGTATAATAGCTAATCATATAAAATATTGAATCCACCAATTGAATATACTCAGATAAATTGCCTTATTAGTTCATACCAAGAAGCACTGTTGATATGGCCAAAAACTCTGTATGTTATGGTAGGTGCATATATATTCCAGCTTGTGTTCTTGTTTAGAGAACCTCTTAAGCTTTCGTCAAGTGGGACAGACACAGAAAGAGTTTTTACAAGCACAATAGGCACACAAAGAAATGAAAACATAAACACATAGACAAATAACAACATTTATTGACGGTCAGAAACATCAATGCCTGACCGGGATTCGAACCCGACCCCAGCAGCTCCAAAGGCTAGAATCCTAACGATTGCGCCACCGGGGCGGCAAAAACACTGTTGATACTGTTCGATTGAATTAAGGTAAAACTTCATTATATAAGGATTTAGATTTAATCATAAAGTTTATAGAAGAGTCATTTGTTTTTAATTACTTGGGACAGCTTGTGTTACTTTGGAATCCATACCATTTTACTGTGGTAAGAAAATTGAGTGTTTTGCGAAGAGTTGGCATGTGTATTTTTGTTGTTAAATCGACCGCAGTAAAATATGTTTTCACTTTGTTTGGATATGGACAGCGATTTGGTGAAATGACCACAATCACATATGGGTTATTCAGTTTGGTATGGGGAAATTGAGTAACACTAAGGAGAAAAACCTGGAATTTTGAAATCTCTCTCGTTTCAATGTTTTTGTTCTATTTTGTGGAATGGAAAACTTGTGAAGGGAATGGAAGTTTTAAAAAGAATATTTTAGAAGAGAGATCTATAGATAATATGCTACGGACAAATAGTTCTCTGCAACTGAAAATTAACCGATTACAAAGTTGTTTGAAAATTTGCTTAAGGGGTATGGGTCACAAAATCTTCATAAATAATTATTAATATCTTAAAAAATAACACAAATATTTTTGAGTAATTTAAAACAAAAATTAAATCTATCTATGCAGTAGAACGTGAGTTGTGTAGTTTCTTGTGTCATGACATCTGTGTTTGCCAACCGCGCTTGTAAACTTCAAAGCTGTTTTTCTCCTCGATCGTGTTTGTGATGATTTCTGGAGTTTAAATTGATATAACTCAAAACCTACTGCCCATAGAAGGTTAAAATTTTCCAGACTTTTTTTTTTCAAACATATATCTTTAATTTATCTTTAGAGATTAGTTGTGAATAATTTGTTAATTTTTATTTATTAATTCGTCGTTTATTTATTAGTTGAAACGTAACTTTTGTGACACATTTTTTAAAAAAATTAATAATTTTTTAAAACCTTTGACTATCTAAAAGTTTAAGTATATTTAGCATACATTTATGGAAAAAATATATATTCATATCTGCAATATTAAAATAAAAATTAAAAGTGTCCCATACTCCCTCAATATCATCAATTTCGTTTGTCTTAAATAAAAAATATAATTAAAATTTTTTTTTACAATATATCTATTGAAAAAATGTTTAAAAATGAAGTAACCGTTTGAAAAGTGACTATTTTCTATAAAATGTTTAAGGCAATATAACTATGCATTAAGTATATTTTGTAGCATACCATTAATTATGTGCTGTCTGTATTTGAACGTAACATTAATGAATACATGATTAATCTTTTTATTTTATTGGAAAGTGCTTTCTGCAATGCAAATATTTTGTTTTTGTGAAAATATTCATAAGCTGTTGAATTTCAATGAATAATTACGCAATTATCAAGCAAATACTTTCAATAGAATTTTCTTTAGCAAAAGTGCAGTATGCTTGATTTTAAAAATATGTATTGTTAATTTATTTAAATTAGCTTAATGATTCCTAAAGATTTTAGTCATTAAACTTCGTTAACTAAAAAAGAAAACAATTTGTTTTATCAAATTTCATTTTTGATTATTAAACATAGACTTTTCTGCCTTATTTCATACAATTTAATTGATAATTATTTTTAATGAAGATTATTAAGTAATTTCTTAGATTTATGCTGTTAGGCACAGTCATTTGGATTAGAATTTTTTAAAAAAATTCTATTATGAAAGAACATATTTGTAATTACTAGGTTTTTGTGAAAAGAACCTATTATCTTTATGTTAAAAAAAGTTCCTATACCAAATATACTAATATTGTGAAATAAGTTGACTATATTTGACCGAATTAACGTTGCTCAAGAATTACAAAATGTCTATTGGTAATGAGTCTCGTAATTGAACTCAAGTGAAGTAGAGTTGATACTTGCAACTTCAGAGCTAATAGTACGTTGTTGTGTTGAGACGACTGTTATAGATTATTATTTATATAAAAAAGAAGATTGTGAATCTAATACATTTCTAATACTAAAGCGATTAATCTAAATTATTTATAACTATATTTGTATGAGTATAACGCCAAGTGTCATATTAGTTCATTTTAGTGATATTCGAAAAAAGTAGTATTTTATTCTTATTTATATTTCTAGTACTTTAAACCATATTACATTTCCCAGAAGTATCAAGCGAAACACTTTTCTACTAGTTACTTTCCGCGAACTAAATTTTCCCTTTCGAAAACCAGATAAAATAAAATATAATGAAATAAAGTGCCAATAAGGGTAATAAAATATTTCTGAGTAAGAAAAACGAAAAGACTATATAAGTCCCTAAATATAAATAGGGTTCATGTCCATTATGGAATTTCCCACTACCTTTCTTTCCTTCAACCTTTTAATGAAAGAAGAAGCGATTACGGAAATCCTTCTATGGACTTAACCCCTTTTTTGCATTTTATGTTTAATATTTAAGTAAAAAAGATATTACGAAAAGGAGCTTTCTCAATCCTTTTGGTTCAAAGTCAAATGCAAGGAATTTTTAATATTTCTGCAAGCTTTCACTTCTGTAAGAAGTGTCAGCGTTTCTTTTCTGCTGCCGTAGCAGATCGCGTTTAATGAAACGTCTGGTCTTTTATTCTTGCTACATAAATATGCTGATTTTAATGACTTTGTTCAAGGCAGTATTTGTTTAAATTGAGTTGTAAGCCTTTGATAAAAGGGTTGCCGATGAAAAAAGATATTGACATCGATTTTTATTGTGAGGCAACAAGTTAGCTTAAGTATTTCCTATTAAACCATATTCGCTTGCAGCTATTTTTAAAGTGCTGTAAAAGGGAGTATTTTGAATAAAATGTAGATTCCTGATAGAAAACACTAATTTATTTGATATATTTGGGAACGGTCGGGTAGCATATTATAGTCCATCCAATTCCAGCGCAAGCTTTGAAAGCGGGCAGGGTATATTCCATCTTGTGTGCTTGACCAGAAACCAGCTTTATAAGCCTTCGTCAAGTAAGACAGACCAAAAAAGAATATTTACTGTCACTGAGAAGGGAAGTACACCCAGGGTGAAGGTGGGTATCGAACCCGCACTCGTTACAGCGGCCATACTGCTAACGTATTGATCAAAACTAGTCGGCCATCCGGGCTCCAGCTTGAAAGCACTTTCTTCCCCTTTCCTGTTACTGGTTTTCCAGGAAATGGCGTAAGCGTCGTTGTTTTCCCACAATACTTGAAGGTTTAAAAGCATTTGCGATTAACCTCACAGCAGATCCTCAAACGATGTAGGTTTAGAACAGCGGCGCTCATGCTGTTACCTTTAAACTCCACCGGGGGGTAAAGGGAAAAAAAACCACTTTCGAAGCTTCCTATGTAATCGGCCGGACAACAGTAAATATAAAATTGGGGCCCGGATGGTCGAGTGGCATGAACCATCAAGCTAGCAGACTGCACTCTGCAGCGGATGAGAGTTCGATTGCCACCTTCTCCTTGGGTGTACTCCCTTTCTCTATAACAGTAAAAATTCTATCTGTGTCTGTCTTACTTGACGAAGGCTTATAAAAGCGGATCTCAATTCAAGCACACAAGCTGGAATATATATGTATCTACCCCTACTCCTAAATATAAAATTTTGGTCAACTCCTTCTAGACTGAAAGGCCACAGGAGATCTCGGGAACGTAACGCTTTGAGTCCGATTCGAGTGTAGGCTATTCTAAAAAAGAGCGAAACCAGTTGGGAATATAAAAAGTGTGGCGACTGTGAGCAAATGCGGGTTTCGTTCTTCTTCGGAGCAAACGACTCTTCGAACCGGACGCAAAATGTGACTTAACGGAGAGCTCATCTGGCCTTATAGGTAGTGTCGGCCGTCGTTACATGCTATATGTGACGTATTTTCAATTGAGCTAAAATGGGAGAACCGTCACTGTTTCATGTACGTTGCGATTTGCCGAATACAAAACCTCAGAAATTTTAAAAGTTTATAATACTGATTATACTTATTCAAGTACTATTATTTTGTAATCATTAACAATTTCCTTAAATAGAAGAAGTTTAAATTTGATTTTCAATAAAATTAAATTTTGAAATGGATTGCTCAAAAGAGAAAATAGTTAATTTAAAAGAGTTTTCAAGATTTTCAAATTGCAACAATTTGTTTCAAAAAGTTATGCACTGTTTAGAAAATAATTATTTTGAAAGAATTTTCAAAGTGTTCACATTAAATTAGTTTGTTCAAAAATGTTTAGAAATGTTTGAAACAAGAATTGCATCGAAATTTTTATTTAGTATCTTTAGCTTTTATAAGACAAAGAATTGTTCGACACAAAAATTGAATTTAAAAATACTCACGTAACTGTCTTTAAACAAATATAAACCAGAGTACATCTTTGTTCTTAAATTCAAACTTCAAAATTGCATCATAACTATCAATACAGCTTCACAAAAAATGCATTAACTTGTGTGTATATATTAAATTTCTCTGTGAATTAATTCAATTTAAAATAGAAAGTTTTAGTTTCAAATTCTATTTATTTCGGCTTGACAATTCAATACAACTTCTAGTACCGGTTTGGATAAAAACAAATCCTTTTTGCATACAGGTAAAAAGACGTCTGAAATCAAACCTTTTCGGCGTCTTTCTGAATCAGAATGAAATAAATTCCATCGATATTCTCTTTGATGTAAAGGATCAAATGTCAACGAATCCTTGTATTGATTTGACATAATCGTAACTATTTTTCCATCGTTGTTGTTGTCGTGTACAGGCTACAGCCTGGTAGGAAAGAGGGTGCTGCAGAATCCGTTGGCACATGTTTTTGAGTATCTGTAAAGGTCTATGTCTGACTTTTACTTCGGGAGGGGGCGCCAATTCATTTGTTCAAGCACGTCGCTGGAAAATTGAGAATTCATTATTATTTTCATTAAAAGGATATATGTAACCCATATAGCTTTAACAGTTATATTTAAACATTTAAAAACCTTCTTCAAATTGTCCATCATGTACCATTCATAAGTGTAATTATTTCTATAAATTGTAGCTGTGCTCTTCCACTGTAAAAATATATGCTCAAATGTTTATTTGGATTAAAGTATAAAAGCAAATTTCTGAATTAGCTTTTGAAATTTGAATTTGATCATTAAACTTTCCCAAAACACGACTAATTATATTTATAGCTCTTGAAAACCTTATATGATTATAAAAGTATGAAAAGTTAACAAAACTTTAAATTTTGTTTTTTTTATCTATGCTTTCAACATTTTATTTTTAAGTTAAAATAAAAAAAAATATGTCACATTTCTTCAATATCAGAAAACTAAAATACTTTCTTACAGACAATGCAACAAAAATAAGTTTGTAAACACAATTACTATCTTCTTTATGCAACTATAAAATACAGACTCTTTCTCCAAAATACAAAAAGTAATTTTCTACATTCACTATTATAGTTCGAAAACACCATTTTCATAACTGTCTTTCCAAATATAACTGCGCTTCTGTTCAAAGTGTGGAAACTCTTTGTCTCTTATATAACTTCTTATGAAATCGCCAAGGCAAAACGACGCCATCGATTGGTTCGCAAGCAAGAAGGCTAGATGAAGATTAAGATGTTTGGCGAGATTTTCAGTTAGATCTTCTCAAAGTTTTCAAATCGAAAGTAAGCCCAAATAAATCCCACTTATATTGAGTTCTCAATTATTTTATTCTAGAATTCGTAGTTAAGTCTTAAAGAAAAGTACTAGTGTGGTTTTGGCTGTAGAACATTAGCAAAGATAAGCATATCTAAAATGCCATTTAGCATAGTTAAAATGATATTTTAATATTTTCCTCATAAAAAAGAATTAAATTTTATAATAATTACATTTTATGCGTCCTCTATAAGATAGGTTATATACGCAGCAATGTTTTCAGTAATTTTTTTTTCTCAAACTCTGATGTTATGTGTGCAAACTTGCAACAAACCTGATTATACAGGTCAGTTAGGGAAAACTTAACGAATATTGCACTAAAAAGTTTCAGTGGTTTGTGTAAAATAGGGGAGACCGGGTCTAGTTGATACACTTTTTACTTTCTGATTTTTGTAATTTTTTTTCTGTCAATATTTTGAAACAAACTAAGTGCAGTTAGTAACTATAACTGTTTGGCTAACGCCTGATATTTTTATAATCTAAATAAAATTGAATTTTCACTGACAAAAATAATGTTTTTTAAAATGTTGCAATGTGTATCAACTTAACCCGATCTGGGTCAAGTTGATACGGCATTGGGTCAAGTTGATACGCATATGAGTAAGCTGAGACGGTGCTAGGAAATATTTAAATATATCTAATAAAAAATACAGTAATTACGAAAAGTGTCGTATTTTACAATATAAATAGGTTTTTAACTTTATATGATACAAATTTTTACATGATAGGTCCTACATCGATTGTAACTGATTACTCCCGAGTCTGAGAAATTGGGATCTGATTGACAATTGAAACACGTGTAAAATGGATTGTCTTCAGCACATGCGATGTATGCCCACTTCTTACAGGATATGCATTGTATCCAGTCCTGGCCAGGCTTTGACGTTGAATATGTTTTGAAGCACACCAAACAAAAAGACTCTTTGCCTTCATCAGAGTCCGATTCTTCTTTTTCAATTTTTCTTCGTTTCTCTCTTTTTTTTATTTTTAACTTCTTTTGTCAGGTTTTCTGTTCTTTGTTTTCTGTTCTTTTCTGTTCGTCCATTCTTGGTAATATTACCCTCTAATGATTTGAACAATTTAACTTTTATTTTCTTGTTAAAATATATCTGCTGAGCTCCTCCTCAAGTTCGTCAGTCAATATTTGTCGATGTTTAGCATAACCCATTTTTACAACCTCGTCAGTAGCCTCTAGCATTTCAAGTTTTTTTTCTTCCTTTTTTGTCTTGAACCTGTAAAGAGCCATTGTTTCTATATTAAAGGTTTTGGCCTCTCCCCTAATAGACATTCTGCCATTTCTAATCTCTTCATAAGCTCTTCCAAAAATATCAATTGGTATTTCGCCTCTTGTAGTTTGTTCTTGCATCTATAAATAAATGCAACATATGAAAATTCGTGTGGGTTAAGTTGATACACCGTATCAACTTGACCCCAAAGAAGCGTATCAACTTGACCCAACCGTCGCCATTACACTAAACCACAAAATACGGGAAATCAATATCAGTTGGAACAAAGTCTACTATGTTACATTCTTACCTTTATAGCATGTAACGATATGATGCTATTGATAACACAATCCACTAACAAGTAAACTTTCAATAACACTTCAAATACAGGGGTAAAAATTTACTTTTAAAGCTCAAAACCAGTATTTCATTCACAACTCATAGAACAAAGCAACCTCCTCTAAGTGCTCACGCGTGTTTGCTGAGGACGGACCGGCCGTCCAGTCAAGTGAGTACCCACTTAATTGCGTCTGCGCATTACGGAGTTATTTTGACTGTATCAACTTGACCCTGTATCAACTAGACCCGGTCTCCCCTATTATAATAATTTTAAATCGTACCAATAAACATCCTTAAAATGCTGATGTTGTTAAATTCTTCGAAGACTTATGAGGGTGGAACAAAAGTTTATACTCTTCTCCGTTTCTGTAGTCTTAGACCTTAGAAGCCAGTGATTTTCCCATTATTAATTGCTAGCGATTGTTTATGATGTTCAATTCTACGATGGACTCCTGTCAACAATCATTGACCTGGGATGGATAAAGGGATGAGTTGGCTCGCTACTCCATTTGAATACAAACTCACACTGTAAAAAATTATGTTACATGACAGAAAAATTCTGGCAGCAAAGTTACCAGGAAATATATCTAATTTGACGGACAAAAGAAAGTTGACAGAATTTTATTGTAGCAAAGAAAATAGAAAATATTCTTAAATAAGATATATATTTCGTATTGATGGGTAGTGGGTACGTAATAATAAAAAAGAAAACATCCAGTCATAACCTGTTTATGGCCGATCCGGCGGCGCAATGGTTAAGGTGCTAGCCTTTGGAGCTGCTGGTTTCGGGTTCGAATCCCGGTAAGGCATGGGTGTTTGTCAATAAATGTTGTTATTTGTCTTTGTGTTTGTGTCGTCCTTTTTTGTGTGTCTCTTGTGACTGTCTCTTTTGGCGAGCGGGGTAACGGGCTATACAGTCTCTGCTCTTCGCTTCTAGAGGGCGCACTCACTGTCAATTTGTCAACCTGTTTATGAACCCTTGCCAGACGGAGCCAGAAAGTACGACCACTACACCATCGCAGCCGTGGTAATGGTAATCGTTTCCGGCCGCCTATTTGTAACCTCCCGTCGGAGCTTTAACGCAGCCAATAACGCCTGGTAATTTAGAACCCTGGTCAAGTGACGAGGTCGACAACTGAGCGGTCACCCAACGGAACTTCGAGCGACCAAAGCCGTGGTAACAGTTTGTATTCATCAAATTTTAAAAGTCGGAAATATCTGTTCTTAACTGATGCAACTGTAACAGTAGTTGCAGATTTTGTCTGTTTACTGAGAAATGGATCTTTTTGACATACTGAGACATAATTTTACAGAAAACTGCAGTAGTTTAAGAAAACAGAAATTTTCTTTAGGAAAATAATGAACTGGTCTGTTTTTAAGCTTATTTTTTACAGTGCAGACTTGTAAAAAATCACACTACCATGGTTACTAACACCTGTTAAATAAGGTACGCTTATCATTCCAATTGTCCTTTAACATTCAATTGGGTTTACTTTTGCAGCAAACAAGAGCTTCACATTGCCACCTTGCTATCACCCCATTGACATTCCCACCTCCATCTTCCGCAACAGCCGTAGGCCTGAAAATGGACATTCTCAGTTCATTTGTCATCGAAACTATTTCGGAGAGGCGGCGGCGAGTATTGGATGGGTTGAGGCAACGGGCTATTGGGTCCAGGTAGTGGGGGCACTAAAAGTAATGCGCAAGAGAAATGGAAAGAGGGAAGTTTGTTCATATTTTATTCAGGGGGTCGTTTGAGAGTTTCAGGCAAGTAGGTGGCAGGTGGTGTACTATAGAGAATGCATATGAGAAGGGTTGTTGTATTTTTGTGTGCAAAAAGTCTTAAGGCTTTTTTAAAATCAGTTTCTAAAAATATTTTATATTTATTAGATATGGGAAATATTTTATGCTCTTAAATATTTATATGAAAATAATGTTCGCAAAAACTGTTTTTAATAAATATTAACTGTCGAAGGGATCTAGATTTATCAGTATGTCAAGGGACAGTTATGTATTATAATACTCTAATATAGATTATGTATTATTGTAACTAATTTATGTTTTCCGATGTTTTTTTTTAGATAAACAGGATTTTATACACCAAGCAAATGGTAATTTCTTATTCATCAAAACCATGCTTTCGTATGTTGTCGTTTTTCTTATTTACGCAACAGCTGCGTAAGCGTTTTTCAATGGTTTCAAATAACAAGATGTTGTGTTGATTCCGTCTTTTAAGAATAGGAAATTGTTCTTTAATAGTTATTGTATATATTCTAATAATTACAATATTATTAACGTTTATATAAATTGTTTTTATAATATTTAAAACTGTTTCTTAATTTTAGTTTTAGAAAATGCTTTTTTGAGCCTTCCCATTTAGAATCATTTTTTTAAAGATTTTATAATTAAATTTGGTTTGAACAGCAGCTAAGAAATCCTTTAGAATTACCAAAACTAAGCAGTGTTAATCTTATCGATAAACTACATATTCTAGGAAACAGTCATAGACGTTCATAATCGCTTTATTCTCTTTTTCTTTCCCCAAAGAAAGATAAAAAGATAAAATCGTTTAAAATGTGCAATAAATGTATGGTAGAACTTATTTGTAAATTTCAACTATTTAGTTGTAGTAATTGAGAAATAAAGAGTTTATGTATTTAAAATTTATGTTTCTTTATTAAGACCATAGATGGTAAAAAAGTAGATAGTATATATATAAAAAAGTAATAGAATGTATAAATTCGATAGCCCATAGCAAAACTTTTGCTATTGTAATCCTATATCGATAAATTAACATGTAGCTTATATAAACACATTTACTTACAACACATTATGCATTTTTAGCAGTAACTCTATCATTCATCAATATCAATATCAACTCGCTAAAAAAACTCACCAATACTCTTCCAGAACCTACTTTGCTTATCCTAATCGTTTGTGTACATATCATTCCTCTTGCTGAAGAATCCCATCCATCAGTACAGAACAAAGACCTCAACAAAAAGAACTCAAGCCTGAAAAAAATAACCTGAAATAACATCAAAGTGTTGTTAAAAGTAGATAAATTATTCTCTACAATTGTCTATTATATATGAAGCAAAACCACAACGTGCATACAGAGATGAACGTTTCGGCATTGTGCCAGGACTTTAATGTGATATTCAGGATTTGTGTATGCCTGACTTTTTTTGTTTTGAAGAAATAGTTGAAGATATCCATCGATTACTATTTTTTTTATTTGTTGTTGCTCCAAATAACAGGAAAAGTTTTCTCCGTTTTTGGAATAAGTAAATATGGATGACGAATTGTAGATATTTTTCATTGTACTTGTAGCTGTATTTAGGAATTGTTCTTTTTGATAGCTTAGTTTTCTTTAAGGAATTTATTTGTTTAGAGAATTCTTGCAAGTATTAATATCAATGCAATACCATATAAGCAGAATACATGTGTAATATGTTATGAAACTATTGATAGAAAACTATTGCATTTATGAATCGTTCAATTTGTTGTTTTAGTTTTTTAAAGAGTATATTTGTTTAGAGAATAGCTGCAAGTATTAAATATATTGAATAAAGTATAGATAAGCAAAATATAAGCAAGTTTTAATTATAAGTAATATGTTGTAAAACTATTTTCCATCAGTCTTAAATATTTACTTTACCAAAAGGAAGTTTAATAACACTCAAAACTATAACACATATTTATTGACATTTTATTTCTAAAGTTTTGTTCACTGCTCAGTTGCAGATAATTAACCTGTCAAAAATTGAAGAGTGGAATATTGTTCATTGTAATTTTTTAAAAATATAATCACACAACATTTTGCACTTACTTTTTACATCACATTGTATTTTTTGTTTTACAACTAAGTTATGTATTTACGATGTACATAATAACATAACAAACTTTTTACAATAGCGTTTAAACAGAGGAGTAGGTTACTTTTTACTATTTCCAGTAAAGAAAACGTTTTCGCCTGAACTGCACAATAAATTGTACATCATATGTAAATTCACAGCACAGGGCGATGACAGCAGTTTTACTACCAGCTGTGATGGTAAATTAGAGTTTTTTTTACAGTGTTGGTTAGTGGTGCATCCTAAATCTTTTTTTACTATTAGAACTTAAAGACAAATTTTATGAAGTGACATGCTTGCCATTTTTGGCTACATTTAACCCTTTCCGTCCCGCATCATCATGTTTTTGATCGTAATTAAAGAAAAACAAAACAGGGCTGACATCTATTATGATTAATGAAAAATATTTTAAAATAGAAAAAAATTTGAAGATTCGAATGATGAGGTTTTTGATATTATAAATGGCTATAGACGATCAGAAAAAAATCTAAAGTGATGATGTCAAATTGTCATTGGGACTGAAAGGGTTAAGGAGTTTTGTTGTGGTGATGTATAGATATCATCAAGTAAATAACTTTTCAAATTAACACTAATCCATAGTATACTGTCTTAAATAATTGAATATTTCAAAAACTCAATTGTACAAGTTTTTTTTTTTAAATATGTAATTTTCATAAAAGTTTAAACTGGCTGTCAAATTCAAACAAATAAGTTACAAGTATACGCTAAATTACTTGTGGAATATTCTAAACTATAGTTCAATTTTAAATATTTTTCCGAGTTAAAAAGACTTCGAATCAATTCAAACAAAATTTTGTTTGACTTAAAAAAAACCTTCAGAAATGATTTTTTAGCTTTTTAAAGGAAATAAAAGTGTCGAATTAACATTAAAAATAAGATTTTTTTGCTGAAAACATTTCCTTTTTTTTGTAATAAAATGCTTAAAAATCTTATAGTTATGTTTTTAAACGGAGTATGCTGAACTTCAATGAAATTCTGTTTTAAATGTTATACGAATTATAAACGTATTTATGATTCATTTATAAAACGCATTTAATTTAATGAATAAAAATAAAAAATTGGGGATAATTTCAAGATATTACTAAATGTAAAAATAGTATATGAAATTGATTCTTTGATTTATTTTATCGACCTGATTTGCTGATATAACAATACATTAGGATTGACATAGTTTAAAATTAATTACATTGCACCTTTATTTGCTGTCGTACACAGAAAGTCAAAATTACAACTTATTTCAAAAGCATTTATTTCATTTAAGGAATCCTAAATGAATAATTGAGATAACAGATTATTTTATTTTTTCAATGTACTTGATGAAGTAATGTTTATTTACAAAGTAATAATTTCGCCTTTACTTATTTGTACCAATGGTTACACTTAATTAACTATAGCTCAGTTAATGTTTCAATGCATTTATTTCTGTATTGAACGTAATTATATAAATCAAATATGGAATTAATGTTGCTAGCATATATTTAAATGCTATTCATATTGTGTGTTAGGGTATTCTGAAAATTATTTTTAATAAGAATAGAAAACTTGGCTAACAAAGAACTCATTCAACAATTGTTCGAAGAATTGATACCCATCGGAATAATATTTCGTGTGTTATAGTCAAAATTACAACTTATTTCAAAAGCATTTATTTCATTTAAGGAATCCTAAATGAATAATTGAGATAACAGATTATTTTATTTTTTCAATGTACTTGATGAAGTAATGTTTATTTACAAAGTAATAATTTCGCCTTTACTTATTTGTACCAATGGTTACACTTAATTAACTATAGCTCAGTTAATGTTTCAATGCATTTATTTCTGTATTGAACGTAATTATATAAATCAAATATGGAATTAATGTTGCTAGCATATATTTAAATGCTATTCATATTGTGTGTTAGGGTATTCTGAAAATTATTTTTAATAAGAATAGAAAACTTGGCTAACAAAGAACTCATTCAACAATTGTTCGAAGAATTGATACCCATCGGAATAATATTTCGTGTGTTATATCTGACCATTAAAGAAAGTTACCGCAGAGTGCATGCAGACATGCCCCCGGGCACACGTTTCTTTTGAGATATTTTTCGAGGATGATAAAGAAATGACAGAATGTCTTTGATTCCTTGTTATTTATATTGAAAGGGAACATTTAGTTCAAAAAATATGTGCAATATACATACTTACTTTTGGGATTTTTGATGATTATATAAATATTTATGGGATTATGTTATTATTCTTAATTCTTTTTATTCTTTTTATTTTATTTGTGATAATACATTCAATTGCCTTTTTTTATAAAAATAATAATCATATGAAATAGCATTTTACGTAATTTTAAAACCATATTTTATTTTAAGTGAATAGAAGGATGCATTTCAGGTTTCAAATGCATGCACATAGTACAACAGCGCAACATTCAATGAAATAAGTTTTATGCTTTTATAAGATATTAAAAATAAGTAATTTTTACGCGCTTGAATATGAAAATAGTTATTTATGCAACAAGTGTGAAAAGTAATACTTTTTAAAACGAGTGAAATAATGACACGTGTTTTAAAAAGTTTACTTTTCACACGTGTTTCATACCATATTTTTTATAATTGTGTGAAAAAAAAGGTATCATTGGTCCAAAAATATTTCACGCGCATTAATATCTTTAAATAAAAGCAGATCGATAAATATCTGGATTTTATTAATATTATGAAATTGAAATTTTAACTTGAAATGTTGGCATCTTATGAAAAGAGTGAAAAAAATTCTTTTTTTTTCACTGCTTTTTGGTGAAAAAAAGTACTTTTTTTTTACTGTTTCAAAAAGTCTAACTTTTTGCGCGGGTCTGATATTGAAATTATAATATAAAAGCCGGATTTTTTTCACGCAATTATAAAAAAATATTAAACAAGGAACTGCGAACAAACTTAATAGAGCCAATCGGACACATGTTGCAAGAAAATATCATTGAATTTTGCCTGTCTTTAGTTTTACATTTCTTTAATATGGATGAAATGCATTATTACTGTCATAAAAGTTTATTTCTATTTTCACTCTTCCATTCCATTAATTTTCAAACAAAACTTGATATGCATATAACAAGAACACTAATAAAATGTTCTCGAAATTCAAGTATATGTAACTCTGAAATCTTTTGATAAGAGAACAAGAGAAGAAAAGAGTGGGAGAAGTGAAAGACAGAGGGGAGAGAGCAAAAAGAAATAGAAAGCATAGAAAGCGAAGCAAAAGTAGTGAGAACAATGTATATTTTATCTGGCTTCAGGCTGTGTAACTTTTCTCTGTTGTCCCTAACATTCTCTCTCTGTTAACAGATCTTAAGAGTGTAATACTATGTTTTCTTTGGTTATTACATTGATAGGCATATTTTTTTTGCTTTTACATTGTGATAGCGTGGTATTAACCTTAAGGTCACAGAAGACCTTTGTGACGTCAGGCTATCCGTCGGATTGTTGGTTTTTCCGAAGAAAAATTATGAAATCTATTTGAGCACGGTTGGCTTTATTTTTCACGATGCTCCGAGCAGTAATCGTTCCTCTCTTTCGGAACAACCGACAACTCTAAATGGACGCAATACCTTACAGAGTGCATTATAGATACACATATATTGTGGCTTGTGTGCTTGATCAGAGGCCAGCTTATAAGATTTCGTTAAGTAAGACAGACACAGAAAAAGTATTTACTGTCACAGAGAAAGGAAGTACACCCGGGGAGAAGGCGGGAATCGAACCTGCACCTGTTACAGCGCGCAGACTGCTAGCGTTATAGCCTGTGATCCAAATCACTCGACCATCCGGGCCCCAATGTCACGTTAAAGAGATGTTTTCTGCCCTTGTTAGTCGAGTCAACCTGGTGATGGTAAAAATTCTTAATGCACCTTATGCTTTGAATTAGTTTATGATGTAAATTTTATTTTGTGGTGCTGGTAAAATATTTGACAGTGATTGTATGCAACCAACTATTTGTTTGAACGCTATTGGAGTACGTTGCTCATGTGACTCTATACATTCAGAAAATATCAACTTGATGCAAAACAAACATTACAGTACTGTGATATAAAAAGTAACAACAAAATGTGGTATAATTTTACAGAATTTTTCAGTGCACTTGAAATTAAAATTTTCGCCTTTACCAGCACTTTTACTATTCAAATTTTAATAAACTATTTGGTTAAAGTAATATACCATAAAACATATATCTATATTTCTTCTTATTCTTAAGATCACAAGGAAAATCTTATATAAAACCTTTTTCTTGAGTTTAATCTTCTTTAAGTATGTATCTCAACACCGTAAAAAAAATCAGAAACATTTTTGAAATATATGGTAAGCTCCGGTGTATGTAATTTTTAGAAACGTTTCCGAGTATTTTGGAAACCTCGTTTTGTAATATTTAGAAACATGTTTGAGCTTTTTAAAATTTCTTTTCTGTTATTTTCCACTACACATTCTGCTTATAGAATGGAAGTATGCGGGATTCGAACCTCAATACTCCTTAGGAAGTTCAATCTTGACCAAGACAAGCATCTTAACCCCTAGCCCAAGAAAGAGGCCTAATGTGATTTAAATAATCACAAATGTGATGTGATAATGTTTTAAATTTACATTTATCATCCAAATAAAAAAATTGACCTTGATAAAATCAAAAGTATGCTCATTTATTGCCTCTAAGGCGGAACAAAGTTCGCCGGGACAGCTAGTTCTTAATATTCAAAATTAAAGAAACATTTACCAACTGATATGAACATAATAGGAGGTCTAATTTATTTTCAGAAATATTTCAGCTAAGGCAAAAAGTTTGACATTCTTTAGTGAATAAATAACTTAGATAGTTTTTTTTTTGAAAATTATGCTTCTTACGTGAGGAAAAATGTCGATGCATTAACAAATACAATCACTTGTCAGTGTATTCTTACCTTTGAAACATAAATAAATTAAAAAATATTAATCACAATTGAATATTGCCAGTATTGTAACTCGGCAACATTAAAGAACAATTATTAGTTTATCTTTTTAATTTTTTCGTTTAATTTTTCTTCTTTTTATCGATATGTTTTCACTCTTCTTTTGGCAAGAATACATTTTCACCAACACAATGAGAAATAAATTTCAAATGGAATTTTAGTGCATTATTAAAAACAGTTAAAAATTCTAATGCTTCCATTTACAACTTAACAAAAACTGCAGTACGTAGTGGAAAACTTAATAAACTGAGCTTTTCAATAAAGTGTAGATCCATAATATTGTTATGAAATGTCATTTTAGTTGAATATTTTTTGAATTAAAAAAAATATTTAAATAGAAAAGTAAACGAAATTTACTGTCAAATAAAATATTTCGTTGTACCTATCATTGAATGATATTCATAAATTGAGTTATTTTTCTTTTAATACTTCTACAGCTAACAGCTTTAAATATTAAAATTTTAAATGATTATTAAACTAAACAAATATTTTGAATGTATTTTTTAAATTGAATCCTACGCAGTTGGATAATTAAAACCCTTAGATTAATATTTGCTTAGATATTAACTTTATGTTTAAAGAGTATTTTTTTTGTTTAGCATCTAACTGGCGAGCTTTAATTAAACTTTTATTTTCATAATGTTTCGGTAACAAGCTTCATTTTTTAATTTAAAGAAATAAAGTATTGTTTTTAATTATATATTTTTATTTAATAAAACGAAAATTTATTTAAAAGAGCTTAACTTGTGTTTTGTTTCTTGAAAAAAAAAACCCCAGCTTTAGTCATTGTTTAAATCCCAAATAAACTTCAATGTTAAGATTTTCATAAAAGTAAAATTGCATTTTATTTTACAACGTATGTCTTTATCTTCTTGTATCTTGAATAAATACCATTATTTCAGTGAGTGTCTCAAATTTGATTAGTTTTTTTGCTGAATTTTTCTCCTTGTTTTTTTTTTTAAGATTATAATATGATGAAATCTAAATGTCTATTTTTATATTCCTAAGATTATGAATGTACTATGTAGTTAACAAAAAATTTATTAAAGCATAATATGAGTTTTTAAAACTATTTATTGATAACCAACTCTAAGATGCATTTTTCTATCTTAAAGTTCAATCTAACCTATTATTTTATTTTACTTTTTTCAGTAACTAGTTTATAACACATTAGCCACTTATTTGGAAATTAAATAATTTCAAAAAAATTTCCTTAATGTATCATTAATAAAACCTTCAGTTAATATAATATAATTTGATTTGTAGCATATTAATAATACATTTATTCGTTCGCTATACACAGTTAAAATTTTCGTGAAAGGCTTCACCGAAAATATGGTTCCTAGTAGCGGCAAGGACTGTGTAGAGAAATGTTTCAAAATACTTTCGATAAAAGGTTAATCATATTTTAGATTTTGAAAACAAATTCTTAGGTACCAGTTGCTAATCGAACCTTCCCCAGTATCGAACCTTTGACAGGTAGTTCAATGGTAATTTCGTTCTAAGTATTACCGAAAATATAGTTCCTAGTAACTATAACGGCTGAGTGTTGAAATGTATTACATTTATATCCCATTTTTATAATTCGTTATATTACTTTTCAGGTTTTGGTTTCCCTAAATCTGAAAAATGGTTCAACCTACTACCTTAAATATATAACACGTTTCACCAAACATTCGTTGCAGAAAGACTAGTAACCATTTTTCTAGTGAAACCAAGTACGATATTTTAACTGTGTATAAATATATTTTTATCTGAAGACATAACTGAAAAAACTATGTCAAGAAAATTACAGCAAAAAAAGGAAAGACCGATCCTTATTCGATAGTAACGACATTTTTGTTCCTAAATAGATTTCATTCCTCCTTAGCCATTTTCTTACGTCAAAGTAATTGTTTTCCGATGTACGTATATCTATTCAGTTATCGAGTAACTTCTTTTTTTGAGAATAGCTTGAAGTACGATAGCAAGTGATCTTTTGTTTTCTCCACAGCTCGATTTTTTGCTAGTCAAAGAATAGCTTGGTAACTATTCTGGTATAATTCTTACTCAAAGTTGCTATCGGAGAAAAGTTATTTTTAATGAAATAATGTTAGTCAATAAAAGATAAAAAATCATAAAATGGGAAACTGAATAGCATTTACAAACTAGTTTTAGTAGAACATGCTTCCGTTTGAGAACTAAAAAATGAAGAGTGTTCATTTAAGAAAAATAGAAGTCCTCCAGTTATCTTAGAATTAAAAATGATGAAAGTAGGTGTTTGGTATGGTGGGGCTTTCTGTCCATCTGTCCTCCCATGTGTTGCCACTATAAACTTCCTTTTTAAAGTTAAAGACTTATCTTTAATAGTTCACGTCTCTCTGTCCGTCCGAAACCCAATTTTAACTTCTGTTGTAATGTTCAGAAAATACCTATAAATGTTTTCTTCTTTTGTAATGGTTGAATCGATATTTGAGTTACTATTAGTATTTTATTCTCGAAATACTTGATTACTATTTAATTTAATGTATGACACATAATTTCAGATTGTTTCAAAATTTCAGACACGTAAAGATAGATTATTTTAAAGAAATCTGAAAAGTCTAACTAAAACTAAATACTAAACTCCTCGGAGCAACAGTTCATTACTGGGACAAGGCCCCCCGTGCCCATTTCAGCTACCCGGCTCTGGGGTGCTAGGCATATGCCCCAGGTAGGTGGTCAGCCTCACATGGAACCCCCGGTGTTTAGTTCCCAAGCATGCTTGGTACTTTACAATTTAACCACAGTGTTAAAAGTTCCATACTAGGTTCCAATAAAAAAAAAGGGGGGTTCTAATAGCTGCAATGCCTGTGTACTGAAATGTGAAGCATATTTTTGGTATTCGGTTGAATATTTTTTAAATCAGTTTCTAAAACCGGAAAATTTATTCTATTTATTACTGCAAAATTTTCAAACATTTTACTTACACTGCCGTTGCAGCAACTAGGAATAATAATTTTGTGAAACCAGCGGCAAAATGTTAACCGTGTACTGTTCAAATATTATTGGGGAAAACAAGTTAAAGTTAAAATTTTTCTTCTAGTTCATGTTATTTACAATAAAATATCGAAAATATTTGAACATGACTTTGCTGTAACGTGAATACTGAATTCACAAAAACTTGAAAATTATTCAAATACTTCGCTAAATAAAGTATTGAACAAAAACTCTATTCCATACACGATGCATAAAAAATACTGTACACGTTCCAGAGTATTATTCTTGTCACTTCTTTATGACATTAGCGGATTAAACCCCTGCTGAGAAAGTTGTGATCGGAAAGAGCTTTAGGGAGAAGCAAAAAGAAATAGTGTTATATCTCTAGTTAGAAGTACTACACTGTCATATTTGTAAGTCGCCAAACTGTAGCACAAATAAGCGCCAAAATATAGGGAGGGTGTTACGTGACAGATTAAAAGATAGAAGTATATATCGTTCAATAAATTAAAAGTAATTATACATAAACTTGATGATAAAGAAGAATCCATTATTTAAAGTGTTCATATTTTTTCTTTCGTTCTTTTCGAAAAGTGTGTAATTTGCATAATATTATATTGCATGAGCTGTCAGATCAGGTAACGTTCTTGTCACTCTAAAGTGGTGTGCAATTACAGGAATTGTTGAAGTTTATTTACCTCAAGATAAATAAAGAATATAAGCGTTGCAATATCGATCAGACAATAGATCCTCCAATGTATTATTATTTTTTTTTTAAAAAAGTACTCATTATGGAAAATACTGAGAAAAAGCAAACCTGTAATTACTTGATCAATACATCTACTTAGATTTAAATACAGTTTAAGATAACGTTGCAGTATGATGGTTTTATCATAAAATTGAAGGAAAAAGACTCACATGTCTAAAATGTGTTTCGAAGTAAAATTAGACTTTAATCACTGGTCATTATTTACCGTTCTTTAAATATCGTAAATAAATATTACATTATTTACCAAGAGTAAATTACGCTTTTCTTACAGTAAAATATGAATTGTATGAGTTTGTGCACAATATCAGCGTCTCAGGAGGCCTCATAATTTGCAGCAAATATTAAATGATTATATTTAAAAGATAAATATTTAATTAAGAAGCCCGTGCACTGTTTGATAATTTTCAATATCAACAATATTCAAGTCACAAAGTTGATTGAAGTGTATGTTGCCAAGTGAAAACAGGCATGCACTAAAAGGATACATACACTCCGTGCCAACTTAACTTAGGTAAAAGCAAAGAGTAAAAAGGCAGAGGGAAAAGCGCGGTTGGTCCGTTAGTTGGAATCTCTTGTAAGGTAATATTTAACCAAAATACACTTTTCATCCTGATTTCTCAAATAATATTCATATCTGTTAGATCTTAAATGAAATTAATGTTTTAAACATGTTATCTGGATGGATTCACAAACTATTTATGGAACTCTTTACATCCCCGGAAGGATCTTCTAAATAGCATATTTCTATTTACCCACCTTAGGCTAGCAAGAAGAGTAGATGCTATCGATGAGGAAGTTAGAGCTTGAAACTTTATCCAATTGGTTAAATGCTGCTATATTCGGCAGCAAATAAAGAATCCGCAAAGAAAAGGACCAACCCTGAATCAAGTTTCAATCGCCAAACGGGCAGTAATCTGCCAAATCTGATACCACACACCCATTCGATCAAACTTCCCTGCAAAGTAGATGCGCTTCTCTTATATCAACATCAAACCTTATGTCAACAACCGAAGACTTCGAATAAATGGCGTCAGGTGGCGTATCTTGAGGACGTCTCTTCTTGGAGAAACTTGTTTCTCTAAGAAAACAAAGGGCGAGAGAGATCGAAGAAAAAAAATAGAGAGAAAGAATGTTTTTCAGGGCTCGAAGGAAGGAATTTCAAAGACAGAAGGAAACGAAAAGACATCCGCAGAAGGAATATAATACGTTGGCCTTAGGCGACATAAGACTAAGTGTCTTGTAAGATAGTCACAGTTGTGTTGCTTTACAGGAGAAGTTATTTACTGCCAATGTTATTTCTTGATATTTTTTCAATTAAAAATGCACTAGTAGAAGGTAAAACTATTAACATTTAATAAACTCAACGTTAGTTCTTACCTAGATCCTAGTTAAGAATAATTAATTTTCAAATAGAAATCATTTGTTAAATGTGTAGTTCTGCATAACGTAAAGCCCTTTGGTACTACTATATTCTTAGGACAAGATGAGTTGTAAGAAATTATGATTTGAAATAAAATTACTCAGATTATGCCTCCAATATTAATATGCTTCAAAACAGTGTTGGAATGCACTCCTGATCATGTTGAAGTACACACATCTAAATTGGGTAACTATATTTTAAAAGTTGGGTAAATCTGCCTTACATATCATGTGTAAATTTGCTCCAGTAGTTCAGTTTATTAATAATTATACTAATTACTTTTGATTTTAAAGTACATAGCCAAACAAAACTAAAATCTTCAAAAGAAATAAAAAAAATGCCACAATGTTAAAATATTTTAAAGATTTAATAGATACTTAATTATCTCTATTGCTTTTTATTACTTCTTATACCTAGAAATTCAAATTTACTAAAAAAAAGGGATTTCGAAGTAGCCTTGCGTTTGATTTTGTCACTTCAAGCTGGAGTAATTGTTGAAATTTTTTATCTGTATTCTTCAAAATCTTTAATTATTCCTTTAATTTCTTTAATTAAATATTTAATAGCAATTTAGATTATAGCACCTATTCTAAAATTCGCTGAATTCACACATCCTTTTTAAATTAAGTATCAAAACATTTAGGTAATTTTCTTACTAAAAACTGCACTAAATACCAAAAGGTTATTTCTTTCAAATTTCTACAAACTTAGGAAACTGGATGAAATGCTTTTTGAGAAGTGAGCCAGATGTTGAATAGTTTTCATGGAGACAATATTTGCAGCGAAAAGTTTTTTTGTGTCTAATAACAAGGGTTAGGGCCAAATTGAATTTATATTTGAATTTATTGATTGGAAGTATTAAGTTTCTGAAGTTTAAAGTTTCAATTTTGATTTGGGTGCGTTTTGTTCTCAAGCCAAACATTAAAATTTTTTTTCAAGATATTTCTTAAGTGGTTTGAGTATTTACTCGGATTTTTTTGTGGTCTATGAAATACAAGGTAGAAGAAATTATGTTAGGTAAATGCCGTTGTTTCTCTCCTTAAGAAACAATTTAAATTTTAATACGATAAAAAAAACCTTCTATATATAAGAAGCATTACACGAAGAAATGAAACCTTTTTTGCTACTTCAGTCAATGTTTTTTTTAAATATTTGTTTGAAACTTTATTCTCTATTTTATAAATGGCTGTATATGTATCATGCCAGTATCAGTATGCCAGGCACAAATTATGAAACTTTTCACGATTTATTAATCTAACACAAAGTAGTTGCATACACTTTTGTTTATACCACTGATCATTATTTTAATATTGACATTTCAAAGTAAAGTTACTAAGTTTATACTTTTAATGCTGACATTATATAATTAATTCCACACGAATCATAAAACATTGAAGGGTCAAATGAAAAAGCGTGAAAATGCTTTCTTGAAAGGTTCGGCATAAGTGCTAGACTTAATTAGTTTAAAGTTGTGTGAATTACCAACATCATGTTTTTAATTTGTAAACCTTACTAACAATAACATGACTTTTGCAAATAAATGTTTGGAAAATATCGATAACATATATTTCTTTATATTTATGAAAATATAAATTATAAAAGTAAGTAAAAAAAAGAAGCGTTCACAAAGGAACGAAAGAAAAACCTCTTAAGCTATTTCAGTAAATATTCATAATACAATTTGTTTCCAACTAGATTTTTTTTTTATATAAACTAGTTGTATGTGCATCATGACAGTATCAGTATGGTCGACACAAATTATGAAATATTTCACCATTTAATAATGTAACACAATGTTGTGCATAATTTTGTTTAAAAAAACTGATCATTGTTTTAACCTTGATATTTCAAAGTGAAGTAACTAAGTTTATGCATTTAATGCTGGCATACTATGTTTAATTCCATAAGAAACATAAAATATTGAATTGTCATTGAAAATGCGAGAAAGTGTTTACTAGAAAGGTTCGCCATATGCACCAGATAAAACTAGTGTTAGGTTATGTGCATTGCCATCACCATGTTTTTAATTTATAAATCGCTTATTATAGTTTTGCTGACATTTATTAACGAGTATTTTCGTAATACATAGAAACTACATATTTCAGTTACTATAATTATGAAAATAAATATAAATAACAAAAGTACATAATCAGCTGCCTATACATTTTCTCCTTCTTAAACGTTCTCTTATTTAATTGCTTTAATTTTGTGCACTCATATGCTTTACGAATATTCTTAACGTTGAAAAGTATTAAAAGCACACAAGAGACTAACTTCAAAAGGACACTTCAACATAACATAATAAATTTTGCATTACCTTAGTGCCGTAAACAAACTTCAAAGAGATTTTGGAAACGAGATTTTTATTGGCGTCAATTTTTACTCGTTCAGCATGAAAATCACATTCATAACGAATTCCTTTGAAGAAAATGTACACATTCCTTCTTAAGGAAGTCACTGTGTTAGTTTGCAACAGTTTTACACGACACTCGGCTGATAGATAACACATTAAAATTGAGGTCCTAACTATCAATTACTATTACGCTTTCTAAAGTCGAGTAATTGGACCCTTCCCATGTTTTTGTCATGTTAAGTCCATAGAGTAATGGCACAGTCGAATGGTTAGGGTGCTAGCCTTTGGAGCTACTGGGTTCGGGTTCGAATCCCTGTAAAGCATGTATGTTTGTGTTCGTCAATAAATGTTGTTATGTGTCTATGTGTTTGTGTCGTCCTTCTTTGTGTGGCACTTGTGACTGTCTCTTCTGGCGAGCGGGATAACGGGCTATAAAGCCTATGCTCTTTCCTTCAAGAGGGCGCATTCACTGTCAGTTGTCATTTTTGTCTCAATGAGCCTCACAACCTACACTCTTACCTTCCACGGCGTACCCTTTTATGTTATGTAACGTTGTCTACTACGATTCGTATATATATTGTTTTTATATCGTATAAATTAATTATTTGTAGTTCAGAGACTTTTCATTAGAACACTTCTTTTATTTTTAATTATAGTAGTTCAATATTTAAGCTAAACTCCTCGGCGCAGTAGCTCATAACTGGGCCAAGGCATGCCGTACACAATTCAGCTTTCGTTCTAAGCAAGGGCTCTGTGATGCTAATTAAATGTCCCGGTTAGGTGGTCAGCTTCACGGGACCCCCTGTGTAGTTCCCAATCATGCTTTTAACTCATTTTAACGACCCACTCAAGAGATGAAAGGCTGAGTCAACCTGGCAGAATACGGGACTAGATCCCCGGACCTGTGATGTTGTAATGCGAACCCTACCACTAAGCCTCGAGATCAATATTTATTACGCGAAATGTATAAGAAAATGAGATTTACAATGAAAACATATAATGAAGATATATAAAATCTCATTTTTACGGCTGAGTTCTTTTAACAAACTTCGTCAAATTTGTTCAAAATGTGTCAGATAAAAAATGGTGGAAAATGTCAAAAAAAATGTAACTCTTGTGACATTTTTTGTGTGTGCTTAAATCAACTTGTTAGTTTATTTACCAGTATTATTATACACACCAAAATCCTGCAACCAAAAGAATTATTTTTAAAATATCCAAAATATTGTTAAATTATTGTAGAAAACAATTTCAAACCCTAGGAAATATTTACATAAATGTTAATTTTAATTCCAAACGAATCTGGCTATTTCATGTATTAAAAATAAGGTTGAGCTACAATATTGACAGTCTCTAAAATATAAATACGATATAGGGGACTTTTCTTTAATTGGTGACTTAGAATTAACTTAAATCCTTCTGAACCTCAATTCCAAATAACTAGTCGGACTCTATATCTTAGCTATACCTTAGAAGATGTGATTTTTGCTATTAGACTCTTCAAATCTAAAACTCATTTGTAGCATTAAAGACAGTAACAATGTTATCACACCAAATGTATTGAAGTATAGGAAGTCCCTCCTTAACTGACAAAGGAGAATTCAATTGACTGTATTGATATTTTCTTTCAAGTCAGCGTATAAAATCACGCCATGTTTAAGATTTAAATTCGTTCACGCTTTGCTTGAATTTCCTGGAGAAATTAAATATTAATAAGATAGATAAAACATTATCGAATATTGAGTTGGAAGGTAAGCATTTGTATTAACTTGTACATTTTATAGAAAATTACTATTTTGCTGTTGTTTTAATACTTTGTTTGGAGATGGAGTTAAGTGGATTGTTGGGAAGTAACGAATTATGTCTTGAATTATTATTCATTGAAACGTGTTAAAATGTGAGTTAAATTTAAATGATTTGGTTAAACATGGTGATTGCAAATTGTTTACAAACTCTAGGTGTGTGTAACACAACATGCTTTTCAATAACCACTCAATAAATTAATACATTTAAAGGAAACATAGCTCTATTAGGCAATATCAATACTATAAAACAACAATAATTCTTTGGAAGTTACCATATGCGCATGCACGTTTTCTCGTAAACATTATTTGATGTCCAAATTTGGGTACCAAATTTTAAATACGTTCCTCTTTTAGTTCAATCTGTAGAATGGTGTTAGACAGATATTCTGAAATACATACCAATGTTCAAAAAGCAAGTTTTCTGATTTAGCGCCCTTCAAAGCGGGTAGATAACTCAAAATATCTATTTCGGATTTTCATTACCATACCTCAATGCTTTCATTACTTATATTTCACTTTAGGTAATGAAATGTTTTTTATCAAAGTATTTGTTTTGATATTGAAAATATAATTCTTTTTTACTTTAATTACTTTTATCGAAACTTCATTCTTATAATTTATTATTTTGTTGAAATAAACTCTTCAAAAAAAGTTTAATTTCATATTGAAGATGCATAACATCAAAAGTATTGAACTGTATATATATGGTTTTAATATTGTGTATTAATTATAAATTTTTTATACGAAGTACGGTTGATGTTTGCAAAAGCTGAATTTTCCATGCCTAGTGTATAGACAAAATAATCAAACAAACAGAAATAATTTTGATAAATAAATGATATTTACGAGAAAAATATCACATTGTCCTTAGACATAATAATCTTAATTTAAGAAGGGATGTAAAATGTAAACTTCCTTGGTAAATTATTTTAAGACGCTTCTTGAAGATTGAAAATAGCAATCTAGTGACAATATTCCCGATTTACTTAATGAACTGTCTAAATGATTTGAAAGTAAACATATCCCATCTGCGGATTACCTTCAATATATCCAAATTATGTAAATTTCAAAGGAAATCTCTTCCCAGATATTAAATATTCGTGCTGGGATTTCAAGATTAAGATAAGTTAATTTTAAAGTGATGTTTCTAACTGTCTTTTCAAGTAAACCTAGTTACATCGCTATTAAAACTCAATGATCTATGGATATTGGACTGTTAATCCAATAGGAAAAAGCTTCATGAGAAGGGGTCCAGATGATATATAATTTTGGCGAGAAAGATTGCTACATTTGGCTACGTATCACTGACATTTCAATTAAAGTGATAACACACTGAAAGAAAATTATATTTTAGAGATTTTTTGTTGAAGTTTTGCTACGTATATAATTGATGTATGTATTTTATCGTTAAAATTGTCAAGTCAATTTTAGAATGTTGGAAAAAGAAGTGGTTGTTTAGAATTATTTAAAGAATCTCAGACATCTCAATGAGAAAGTCACGTGACTCTCTTAGGGCTGAAAGTCACTCTTAAGGTTTCCCAAAGCTCAGTCCATTCTATCTAAAGTCTATGTTAAAAATTAGATAATTAAGTCAGTGAAGGTTTAGACAGATGTCTAGAGAATTCACCGTGTTAAAATCATTTCGCACCATCCGTGGAAATGGGACTCATCTCCTATTGAGTTAACGTGGCAAAAGTGTCACTTTTCTAATTGCTGTGTGATTATAAGCAAAATACCAACCGTTTATTCTTTTAATTAGATTATGGATTGCCTATTACGTAAATAATGTGCTTTGCGATTTAGAAACAAATTTCTTTGAGAAGAAGCATAAATCTTTGGCTCCCATTATTTAGTGTCTTATTAATTAAACAAACTTGTATTAAGGCATTGTCGATTTCTGAGCTGATGAATATATTGAGATAGTGTTTGATTTCCGGGGTACTTTCATGCTAATAGCAAGATCTTTTAAAAACGATTCAAATGAAAAAAACGAACTTTAATTATATTCATTACTTTCAAAATATTATTTCTCGATCTGTTAATTTATAGAAAGTGGGTCAAGTTATTATATATCGGATGTTTTACTAGTATGGAAGAAATATAAACGTATACTTATAGAGATAAGTGTAGGCCAGGGCTTAAAGGATTTATAAACTTCTAACTTACTGGATAAACACAAACTTACTAAAAAGTAGATAAAATAATACTTTTAATGTTTCAGAAAGAGATGGGAAACCGAACTAAACAGTGGAAAAACCCAAAGCTTTTTAAAATAACTAAACGAAGAGTTACAACATGCAAAATGGCTTATAAATGTTTTCCCTCAAAATAGCTTGCCTGAAGGCAAGATGCATGCACTTTTCTTCAGTCTGGCCAAATATTTTCTAAAAGAATGAATGGATTTTTATTGTGAAAATTGAAAACAAAGTATTTGCATTGAGGTTAGCGATTAAACTAGACTTTTTCTTTGGTTTTAAAACCCAATTAAGTGTTGAAAGTTTGAAATGATCATTTTACTGTTTAACCAACGTTACAGAATATGTTCTTTGCAAATTAATTACATAAAAAACTGGTTCAAAACTAAAAAGATATTTAAAACGAAAAGTTATGATAAAAAAGAATTAAAATGCACAGCAGAAGAGCTTCCAAACCGATATCTGAACTTCATTTACCGATTTAAACAAAAGTCGTTGTTTATTTTGATTGGTGTTACAAAAAATTATAGTTACCTCAAAGCCATGAATGAATCTAGAAGAAAAGAAAAGAGTTTCTCTATATTCAATGAATTTTATTATTATTCATTAAAAAGAATCTTAAATTTGAGGGTTTAGAGGATATGCTGCATGTTAACTTGCTACATATAAAAACAATTTATTGCTGACAAAAATTTAGTGACCTTGCATTTTAACCCTCTAATGCATACTGTTACCGTTTGGTAACAAGTAACATAATCCCCTTTATTCTATTAAATTAGAGCTCCTCCTAGACAAATCTGCGTTTTTTTCATCTATTACATTTCCTTTTAAAGTTTTAGTTACTAATAATCCTCATAGATGACAGTTGTAAAAGTGTATTCAAAATTAAAGAGTGAGGTTATTAACTTTTGTGAAATTACGTTTTTGGCAGTATTCAAAGAATAATAATAATAGTACAAAATACTAATAAATTGTTTTGAAAAAGTAATCATAGTTAAAAAGGATTATTTTGAAATAAACTTAGTAGTTTTCTAGTCATTATTATTAAAATTGGAATTTTGCAGTTGGTTTTTGTCTTATGGAAAAATTAAAAAAATTGAAATTTTTTAAATTCTAATGCAGTTAAATTTTTTTAGTATTTTTCCCATAATGTGTGAGTATTAAAGACGCATATATATTTTTTTTGATGAAAATAAAATTCATGCATTAGAGGGTTAAACTAAATCCTAATAAAATATAATTTTGTGATCAATTAGAAAATATTTTCAAACACCAGTAAAAAGTGCTTGTGAGAGAAACTGAGTTTCGTTCAAAAATTGGGATAACTTTTTTTAAAATCTTTTTAATCACACTGTATTTGTGTGACACTTCTGCCACGTTAGTTCAATGCGACAATGACAATGCGACTTTTTCGAGTGAAATATGCTCTAGATTTTCATAAATTGCACAAAAACCAACTCATGACATTGATGCATATTTAAAAAAGTACACCTCGTTTCTCTTCGCGTATCATCATTCTCACTTACTACGCCCCTGAGCAAGTAACACAGCTTTTCTCTTCCCCTTAATCACCTGAGGAACCTCTGTTTTTTTCTTTCTCAAATTTCCAACCCTTTTCTTGGTGTTAAAATATTAGATTTGCCTTAAAGTCCTGAATGAATCGAGAAGAAAAGTAAAGATATTATGTGTAGTTACCTGAATTTTATTAGTATTAATTAAAAGAGAATAACGATTATAGAGGCTTTGTGTTTAACTTTTGTTTTATATAAAAACAATTTATTGTTTCCGATTATCCACAATTAAGTGATATGACATTTTAAATAAAATTTGTTTGAAAAATAATTTTTCCATCATTTTTAAAGTTTTATCATAACCCACCAAAATACTAAGTTATTGTGAGAGAACTTGAGATTTGCAGATACAAAAATTATAACAACTATTTTAAATCGTTTTAATCACACTTTATTTGTGTAGTACGTATGTCACGTTAATTCAATGTGACAAGTGCCACTTTTCAGCTAGAAGTATGCCACTAATTTACATAAATTACACAAAAAACAACCCATGACATTGATGCATACTTAAAAAGGATAAACCTAGTTTCTCTCTACTTATCATCATTCTTACTTACTACGCACCTGAGCAAGTAACACAGCTTTTCGATTTCGCAGGTAGAACCTTTTCCCCGGAAACACCGTTTTTCTATTTCTCTCAAATTTCCATCCCTTTTCTTTTGAAGACATATATTCTGAGGAATCGATAGCCCCTGGGCGTATCCTTTGGGTACAGATGTCGATCATTTGTTTTGTGCTCCAGAAAGAGGGAAGTTTGCGAAGCATTTTACGTGCTCACTCTAGGGAGTTGGTGTTTTTAAAGATGCATATTTTTCACTTGTTTCTTTTTTCGGGTTATATTTCCTGCAATGAATTATATTTTGACTGTGACAGATGCATAGTTGCATTGAATTCTTTTATTAATGTTTTGGATCTGAAATTTAATGTTGAATATTTGCATTTTATTATTATCTGGGGAAAAGTTGAGTATTTATTTTAGACTATACTAATCTAAATAATATTTTTGATAAATTTTTGTAAATAATACTGGCGTTTTCTTATATGTAGATAACAACATGGTTTAGTAAGTACAGTAATTGCTTTTGAAATTAAAATTATAAAGTTTTAGCTATATTTACTGCATGGATTCAGTTTGGTATCTCATATTTGTTTGTAAATCAATGATACCTAAGCGCTTAAATATTTTGTCTATCTATGTCTCTCTTAATCACACCCAAATATATTTTAATACTTGTACAATGTTTTAACAAAATAATGAAACAATCACATTCAGAAGACAATTACTTATTTTAAACACTTAAATTGTATCTTTTGTTAAACCTAAACAGAAAAATTCGAATTCATTTACAATTACCCACCCCAAAAGGGTACAAATTTCTATCCAATCCTCTTTTATGTGAAGGCAGAAAATTATTCCTCCAAACTACGCAATTAAAGGACAATTCTGACGGAATAGCAACTCCACGGAGAAGTGCAAATAACGTCCCAATCCTAAACCGGCGCCGTTTCCGATAGAACAGCTGCATTTCATTGAAGTGCCAGTCATTACTAAACAATTCTTTGCTAGACAGTATTACGATTTGTTGGTTGAACAAAGTGATATCTTAAGCCCAGCTTTCTTTTCCAAAGTAGTTCTTATTTTAGTCTAACTTCAGCTATTAAGGATTATTTTGGACCAATTTTTTTACTTTTATAGGAACAACTTTATACCAAATTTGTTCCCTTCAAAACACTATCAGAAAATGCATTAAAACATTTATATTTTTTAACAGTGAAAACGCTGATTTTATTTATAAGTACCGTGGGATGGGGTAAATTTTAATCAAACATAATAAATACATTAAAGCTGACTTTCTTCTTGAATAGTTTTTTGCTCATAGGTCAAGGTGGAGTTGCTACTACACTCCGTGCCATCATTGGTTGGTTGGTAGACATATATCTATAGGCCTGTGTGCTTGGCCAGAGACCCGCTTATAAACCTTCGTCGAGTAAGACAGACACAACACACACATACGCGGCATATGCTACCATCTATCGCGCGCACCTCCACAATATAGGCATGTCCCTGAAGGGGCGTGCCAACCTTACTTGCGTAAAAACAAATAATAAAAAGACAGAGGGAAAAGCGTGATTGTTCAGTTAGTTGGAAACTTTTGTTAGGTAACATTTACATACAAACTGATCTGAATACAATTGAACCAACATACACTTTTCATTCCGATAAAATTGCCAAATTATTATTCTGCCAGACTTTAAACGAATAATGTTTTAAACATATTTTCTGGATGGATTCAAAAATTATTTATGGAACTCTTTACATACGCAAAAAGGAGCTTTTCCATAGCATATTTATATTTACCCAACTTAGGTTGGCAAGGAGTGTACTTGAAAACGACAAGCATTTCTTTAAAAGCGTGTATTTAATGAAAAGTTATTAGCTTGAAAAGCTTGAGCCAACTCCATTCAATGGTAAGTAGAAAAATAGCCAAAAGAAAATTTGAAATAGGTTTTATGCTCGAGCTATGCTACCTTTTAAAAGTCTATCTTTTATCAAAATGAGTTGAACACTATTTTTCATGAAACACCTCCTCCCTATTTAAGATTGTCTTGTTCATTGTAACAATACTGCGGTGACTCGGGTTTAAAAATTCAAAGATATATTTTACACTTGATCCAAACTTATATACGGCACGCAAAACAAACGATTGAACTCCAAAATCAGTCGAGTGTTGCTAACATGTTTTTCAAACCACTTCAACGATCATTAGCTGAAGACATTCGACAATGCGAGCAAATCAGGATTATTGTCAGAAAAGATAATAAAGGGGATATCATATTCTTTCTTTATCAGAGATATTCTTTTAAAATTGTCATTACTTTAATTAAAGGCATTGTTTATTCAATCTTTTTTGTTTCTAAGATTTTTATAAAGTTTCTGAACAAATGAGCGTCTTAAAATGGTGTAATAGTAGCTTCAAGGAGGAAGAAATACCGGAGTGAAAAAATAATAATGGCATTTCCAGAAGAAAGCGATGCTTAAATGGATTATTAGGGTTTATCTTGCGAGAGGGATGGCTTGGAATTCTTCTGGTAATGGGTCAAAATCACTAATGAGGAGGAAAAAGGAAAAATGTGTTCTTAGGGTCTTTTTATCACATACTTAAAGTTGTTCGCCTTACTTAAATGAATAACAATGATAAGTCAATTGAAACTTCTACATACGATGGAAGAAATAACTGTATTTACGGTTTTTCATGAGGTTTTCAATCAGTGTCATATGTTTGTTCAATCTAAACGTGGCAGTGTTGAACGCTAATTCAGTGTCAACGTATGGCATAACTTTTTTTCGCATTTCGAATTCACTTAATATTGACACTACTTAATTGAAAACTGCAGTTAAAATCGCAAGTACGGTTTTTGTTTCTGTTGTATGCGAAATACCTAAATGATTTACATTTGAGACTGCGACCATTCGACGGGTACTAGAAACAGTGTATTAAATTTCTAAGTTTATATATCTCTTCGTTTTTCAGTAATACCTCTCTCGAATGGGATAGTCTGGAATTATTCTCGTAATGGGTCAAAATCACTAATGAGGAGGAAAAAGGAAATATGTATTCTTAGAGTCTTTTTCACATACTTAAAATTGTTCGCCTTACTTAAAATGAGGGATGGTTGCAGTGGCAATGATAAGTCAATTGACACTTTTACATACGAAGGAAGAAAGAACCGTATTTACGGTTTTTCCTGCCGTTTTCAATCTAAACGTTGTTGTTTTTGTTACTACTAACACTTGGGAAACCCAAACTCTTTACACGGAGCGGGCAAGGATTAAGGCAAATAGGTGCGGTTACTGAGGAGTAATGCCCGTGTAGAGACTACACGGCAGGAATACGACTTGGCATCGTGCTGACAGATGCTGCCATCTATTGCCACCTCCGCAATTTAGTCCTGAAGATAAGGGAAATAGTCTCCAGTGACCTGTACCCGTGGGAAACTGCTCCATGACCGTCCACAGGACTTTCGGACCCACAGATTTAACAAGCACGTACTCCTCCTATACTCGGTGGGTCTTCAATGGTATCGAGACTCGATCGCAGGATCTTCCGATTAACGTGGCAGTTTTGAAAGGTTAATTCAGTGGCAAAGCATGACATAATTTTTTTCGCACTTCGAATTCTCTTAAAATTGACACTACACTCTTAAACCAAACGAGTGAAATCCACTCCAGTAGGAGAAGTGCATTTTCGACACTGGAAAGGAGTGAATATTAAATCAGACTGAGTTAAAATCACTCGTTTGGAGTGATCCTGTCGGAGGTTTAACACACAAAGGATCCACTCCTGTGGGAGAACTGCATTTTCCAGACTGGAGGAGTGAAAATTACTCAGACTGAGTTTAAATCGCTCGTTCGTTTTAAGAGTGTACTTGATGGAATACTGCAGTTAAAACCGCAAGTACGGTTTTCGTTTCTGTTGCATGTGAAAGATCTGACTTGCATTTGCCACTGCGACCATGCTGCGGGTACTCTCTCTAGAAACAGTGCACTAAATTTTTAAGTTTGTATCTCTTTTGGTTTTGCAGAAATACCTCTTTCTATAAAAAACAAATATTCTATGAAAGTTTTCATTCGCGAAATGCGCTATCTTCACGAAAATATTCTTATGAAGCTTGCTAGTTGCTGGGAACTTGTATACTAAATTTGAAGTTCGTGTCTTTTTCCATTTCGAGCTATAGAGTAGTTTTAGAAAGACGGATGAACAAATGTTTAAAAACACTATTTGGAATCTTCATGCTCAGAGATAACACAAAATCTTCATTTCGGATTTCCGATCCACTTTGCAAAATTTTCTGCATCTTATATTTCATATCAGATAATTGAAAGAAAACTTCTATCCAGACATTAAAATTCGACTTTCAATAATTGCTCGGAAAAACCAAAAACACCTGGCGCGTTCCTCAAGCAAATCCATCACTGTCTGAGACGCCCTCCCTACAGTCAAAAATATCAATACAGTTCCAGACAGTGTACTGAGACGTCTCCACAGTTATGTTCACCAGGTATCAGGAACTCGTGTACTAAATTTGGGATCCGTACCTTTTTCTGTTCGAGCCTATAGGGTGGTTTTTAGAAAGACAGACGGAACAATGTTCAAAAACACTTTTTCAGAATCCACAATAACCAAAATGTGTAAGAAACCCGAAATCTTTAAAACTGATTTTTGACCTCCATTGCAATACATTCATTACCCACCATTTGATATTAAATAATTAAAAATAACTATGAAAGGAATCGTTATCCAGACATTAGAATTCCACTTTCAATAATTGCTCTGCAAAAAACTTGAAGTCCGTAGCTTTAAATTGAGATATATTTACTTCCTTAAGCTCTTCACTCTTCGCTGGCGCATCCAGCTTACTCCTCAACGCCTCACGATTTTTGGCATGGGCTCTGGCATCCTCCAAACTGGATAATTTTAAATTCTTAAGGCGTCTTTGTAATTGTCGATGCCATGTCATTCTGGGTCTTCCCCTTTTTCGTTTTCCATCAGGGGCCCAAGAGAGCGAAATGTTGGTATAGTTTGAGCTATGAAGTAGTTTTAAAATCACAGAATTTTTTAGGCACATCTTTTCAGAATTACTCTCTATAACATATATGATACCTAAAATCTTTATTAAGGATTATCAACACCTGTCACAATTCCTTCATTTAGGTAAATTTCATATTAAACTAATGAGTAATGAATTGCTATCCAGACATTAAAATTCCACTTTCAATAATTGCTCTGCAAAAGCGAAACACTCGGCTCGCTTCTCACGCAAAGCAGACACTGTCTGAGACGTGCTCCCTACCAATAAGAAAGATCAATTCAGTTCCAGATATAGACAATTTACTGGGGATGTCTTTCCACAGGTACTAGGAACTCGTGTACTTAATATGAAGTCCGTACCTTTATTCAGTTTGAGTTATAGAGTGGTTTCAGAAAGACGAATGAACCACTATTTAAAAACCATTTTTAGAATCGGCACCCTCCAAAACACGCAGACGACAAAAAAAAATCTCCGTTTCACATTTCCTACTAAATCGTAATACTTTCATTGCCTTATATTTTATATCATGTTATCAATTAAAAGTAACGAGGGAAAAAATCGCTATCCAGACATTAAAATTCCACTCTCATTATTTGCTCTGCAAAACCAAAAACACACGACACGTTCCTCAAGGAACGCAAACAGTTTCTAAAACGTGCTCCTACAATAAGAAAGATCAATACTGTACCAGACTTAGCCAGTGTATGGTATCAATACATCAGTGTACAGTACCAGAGATAGCCAGTGCATAACCAGTGTAATGGGACGTCTTCCCATTTCTGTTCGCCTGGTTCTATCAACTTGTTTACCTAATTTGAAGTCCGTAGCTCCTTTAGTTCGAGTTTTAGAGTGGTTTGGGATTGATAGGCGGAACATTGTTCAAAACACATTTCTTCAAAATCTTTAACGCGTGTAGGACACCTTAAATGTCTCAGTTTCGGAATTTCAATTCCATCTCAACTTTTCATCACCTCATATTTATATTAAGAAACTGAAATAAACTACAAATAAATTCCTATCCAGACATTAATATTCCACTTTCAATAATTGCTCTACAAGGCAAAACACTCGACGGAAAAGCAAACAGTGTCTGAGACGTGCCCCTTACAATCAGAAAGATCAATACAGCCACCAGACAGTGTTCTGGGACGCTTTCCTATTTCCAATAAGTCGTAAAGGTAAATGATATGAGGCTTCTATGGCGGGAAACAATTGTGGTAAAACAAACAGAGCAAATGCAATCAGCCATCTGCCCCAGGCCACCCAATATAAAGATCTTATCCAGAAAACTCTGTTTACTGCTTGAGTAAATCAACACGAGGAGCTACTCCTTTTCTTGATAGAAATATATGCCCGATCGTGTCCTGGGTTGGTTCGTCTCAAGTTTAAGTAGTGTTGTGTTTATTGGCTTTCGTTTGAATATAAATTTTGAAATAGATGGTAAATTAATTTAATGAAGGAATTTGAAATGAAATTCAGTTTTATGAGATAAGAAATTGAAATATATTAAACTTATAGCTTGTTATTTATGCTAAAGATTGTAACTTGTTTTAAATACAAAGTTTTTTATTTGCTAGATTTTTGTTGTTGGATGGATACAAAATTGCACTTGCTGCTTTCTTTTTAGAAATGTATGCCCGATCGTGTGTTTCGTCGTATATTTGGTTCGTCTCAAGTTTAAGTAGTTTTGTATTCGTTGGCTTTCGTTGTAATATAAAGTTTGAAATAGATGGTAAATTAATTTAATGCAGGCATTTGAAATAAAATTTCGTTTTATGTGATAAGAAATTGTATTATCTAACTTATTATTCACTTTAAAGATTGTAACTTGTTTTTAAAAAAGTTTTTTATTTGATAGATTTTTTTTGTTGCACGTTTATTAAATTGTACAGAGTTATTTAAATGACTAAACCCGCATTTTTACCACCTTGCTTGAAGACGGTGAAATACAAATTTAAAAAGGAAGGGCTAATAATATATTATCTAGAATTTCAGTAAGAAGATTCACGCATTATTACCTTTTTACTATTACTATAAATGTAAAAAATACTTTATTAAAGTATTTACTGATAAACAATTTGAATAAATTTGTATAAAAGTTAGACTACCATAACCATTTTCTCACAAAATGAATTCTTAACTTTAAATAAATACACTATTTAAGTAATTAATATGAACTGTTAGCTGAAACTTATAACTGGTAATTACTAATCTAAATTTATCACTTTCCTTTTTTAAAACTTTTGCGTAAATTTTTTTAAAGTGAATAATATGTTTTGAGCATACATCATTCTATAGATGAAAGTTTTCGGCCTACTAAAGATTTTCTACAAACTAAAAGCACGGTAGCTTATCTCAAAACAACAGTACGAATTTTAACAGAGGAACATAAATTAGAATTGCAGAATTCAAAACATATCAAATAAAATTCCAAAATTAAATTCTTATTTCGAAAAAATCTTCGATTTCCCTTGAAGAGACTAAAATGAAACACGAAGCTTACTTTAAAATTCAACAATTCTCTTTCTTTTTGAAGAACTACCCTCTAAGACTAGAAAGGCAAAAAATGATACAGAACTTCTTTTTCTAACGTCATACTAAATTTACTTCAGAAGAATTTCTCGTAACACGGTAAGGGATGCATTTTTAAAAGGGTAGCGAGAGGCTGAAATTTTTCGGAGCACGTTTCGGAATTTTAGAACGTAAGAAAATGCGTAGGCTCACAGTCGCAGTGTTTCGCGTTCAATTTATTGAATTAGAAAGTTGCATTTTTAGTTGTTTTATTCAATATATTTTTTTGATATCTTAAGAGAAAATGTATAAATACAAATGCATCAGTACATATTAAATAAGCTCTAAGATGTATTTCTGGAGACTAAAATTTTGTGTTACTTACTTTGATTCAGCACATGTATTTTAAATGCATTTGTTTAAGAACATAAATTTTGTTTTGTTACTAAATTTATTACTTAAAACTTGAGTAACGAAAATAAATTATCTTATAACCGTATCATTCATTATATCTAAATTTAAATTTCTTTTTATTTCACTTTATGACCAATTAAAATTGAACTATTTTTTATAGCTTATTTCAATCTTCCCGTTTCTAAAATTAATTTAGTTATGAATTTTGATTTTATAATGGGTTTTAAGGCACTTAATTTTTTTTAAAAAACTGTAACATTAAAATGGATTTTTCAAATTTTTTTTGTCAGAGTTTTAATGTATGAGTAAGCAATTTTAAACTTTTATGCATAATTTTAATTAGATATGATTAAAAATATAATTTCTACTTATATAATTTAAATTTATTTCTATCTTGAAGTGCTTTTAAATATTCAGAAAAAATAATTTAGAAAGTTTTTTCTGAAAATTTCTAAAGATTTCCTCAAGTTTTTCTGCAGTTTATTATCAGAAAATAAACAGGCACAACTAAAGTTAATATACAGTAACAGATATTGCAATGGGTTTAGAGCTATCACTAATTTATATAACGTCTTTCTAACCTTAATGTTTTAGAATAATCCAACAATAAACTCAAATTACAACAGCAACTTTATCATTAAAATTTTTTTTAAAACCCAGATGCCCAACACAACAACTTTAAAAGTAAAATAAAATTCTTTAATTCCTCATAAGCATCTCAGTTAACTTATTTAAAATGGAACATTTTCGAGAAGCGCTCAACGCATTCCGCGCCATAATTGCTGTTGCCAACAAAATATTTTTAATTATTTCTCTTGAGACATTTAATTGCGATTCTTTTTAGAATTAATTGGGTTTTGAGATAATTTCATTCTTTTTTAATCTTATCTATTCTTTCATTGGGGAAAGGAATAAATTTCAAAAAAGTCCAAGTAAAATTTAATTAAGAGAAAATAAACAACAAAGATCGGGAATTTTTTTTTCGCGTTCCCCTGGAATCTAATATTCTATTTCATTAAATTGTTATCCCTAACAATAACACTAATTGTCTGCATTTCAAGGGGAATTTTATAGAATATGTTTTGGTATAAACGTTTTGTTAATTAAAATTTCACAGGGGATGCAATTCTGGCCGACAGTTTAGATATTTCGAAAGAATTGAGGATGTTGTATAATCTTCTTATTTTTAATACCGAAATCAAAACAAAGAAGGGATGGAATATTTCGTATTTTCTTAAACTTATTCTTTACTTTTGAAAAAGGCGAAGAAGTTGGGGTAATGGTCGAAACTTTGATGTTTGAAATAGAGAGATGTTTATTGATTAAGTCCGTTTTTTTAAAATATGTTTAAAATAATAAAATAATATTAATATTAGTAGTATCAGTAAGCATAATGTCTATAAAGCTTTAAAAAACATTAACTTGAGTCCATGGTTATGTTTAAAAAAAACAAAATAGGTTCATTATGTTATCAGTAAATTTAAGTCTTTCGAATTATATAAAATACTATTCCAATGGAAGTGTAAACTTGTAATACTTTTCTGTAGTACATGCACTCTTAAAACAAAAAGTGAAATCCACTCCAGTTGGAGAAGTGCATTTTCGACACGGTAAAGGCATGCATATTTACTCAGACTGAGTTAAAATCACTCGTTTGGAGTGATCCTGTCGGAGGTTTAACACACAAAGGATCCACTCCAAAAGGAGAAGTGTATTTTCCAGTCTGGAGGAGTGAAATCCACTCAGACTGAGTTAAATTAGGAGTGTTTGTTTTAAGAGTGTGTTCAGTAGGAGAACTGTGTTGTAAAAAACCATTACCCTGTGCTGTAAAATTTATTGTGTGGTACTGGTAAAACGTTTGCTTCCCTGGTAGTTATTGAAATGTGATTGCAATTGATGTGCGAAATGTATTGTATTATACCGGCATAAACGCTTGCCACACTGGCCGTGATTGGATGCACTCATCAAACAGAGCATATATTTACGTTGATTGCCAAGCATTGAGTAAATATTTTTACCCCGTTTTTAGCCTACTTTTCTTCTTTTTTAGTTCGAAGAATTTAAAAAAAAATGAAAAAGCAGGTATTGACATGCTGTCGATGTCCGTCTGTCTGTCCGTACCTCCCTTCCAAAATCGGTTCTATAAAACCGATCTTAAAAATTCTTTTTCTATTAGAATGGTATAACCTCAGACACCCAACTTTCATACTTTTTGTCCGTCTGTCTGTACGATTGGACGGACATAAATCTACTATTTGTCAACGAATTTCCCATTGAATTAGCATTGAAATTCAATTTCGAGTTATTTAAATTGCTGTTGCAAACCACAAATGCTACGGACAATAAAAAAAATATAAGGTTACCAATAGTAACCTAGTATTTTCTTTATAATAATTTAAAATGGAGATACTTTAAGATGGAATTAATTTAAAATATATCACCAACATTAACAGTGTCCGATACGAGAAATCAGTAGTGTTTGGGGAATTTTTGACCTCCGAGGAGAGGCGTTTTTTTAGCCCTGGCACAGAGGTTAGGTTACTCTGAATTATAGTCATATCAAAGCTACACGAGAGCTATTTGCGACGTGCGTCGTAATTTAGAGCCACATTCAAGTGACAAACCGACACCCACTCACACACCACGGAGTGATTTCAAGACTTTTACCATAACTCTGTGATGGTAAATTATAAGGATTTTTTTACAATGTACATAATTATAGTAAATATATCCAAAATGCGAGCCCCGAAGCAATCTCTCTCCCCCCCATCAGCATGTGGGTTGAAACGGCGTGAGAGCGTTCCCCCCCCCCCCCCCCCTACTTGAGTTTGAACTGTTAGGATTGTTAACCTCACAACAGAACCTTAAACGCGTTAGGTTTAGAAAAGCGATGCTCCCCCTTTCATAGAAAACCAAGTGAAGAGATGGGGAAAGAAAGTCTTTTCGAGGCTCGCATAGTCGCTAGACATACAATATCACAAAATTAAAATTTTAAAATATTATTTTGTAATTTTTTTATCTTTTAATACGATTTCCATACATTGATATCTAAGTTATTCCCACTTATTCGGTTTCCATATCCAACGGTTATCGACACTTCAAAGTCGGAAACAGATTCCATAACAATACTTCAAGAGTTGGTCGATAAGCCCATTCTAAAGAACGCATTGTTCAAAATCAATGTCGGTAAAAGTTCGATCTGATAACGGATTCGAATACGGGAAAAGGCACGTTCACGACACCAGTGGAAATGGAGTGGAAATACAAGTAAAAAGGGCCAGTGTCTCAAACCTATGGCATATTACGCAGACCTTTTTATGCTGAGATACATTTACATAAATTTCTTGGAATAAAGTTTTAACGGAGTTATGCATATCAATACTTTTATGAAGTATGTGATTCGTAGGGGATTGCTTTGTAATGTTTGATTAGTATTTTTGTTTTTATTTAAAATTTTGATGTTCCCTATGCATAAAATTGCTTGTTTGAAGAGATTTGTGACATTTTCACAATCCAGTAAATTGACAAAAAAAACCAGTCAGTTATATTAAGGTTATTTATGATTAAATTTATGCATATGAAGAGCTCAGTGGAAGAACGTGCTAAGTAACAAAAAGGTGAAAACGAGAAAATTAGCCTATAAGTTTTTTTTTGCATTCAGATTCATTGAAAACGATACTTCGAAAGCGCAAAAAATATGCCGAACTATAAGTTTATATAAAAAGGAAAACTTGTTATGGCTAAAGAAGTTAGCAATATGTTCATTGACACAACAATCTCAACTTTTTCAAAAATATCACTCAACACATTCTTCCACTAAGCTCTCCATATGTTTAATAAATGGAATTAATGTTTCAATATAAAAATTTTAAATCATATTCGAAAACAAATGAATAAAAAATAGAAAAAATATTAGAATTTTTTTGAATATGACAAACTGACTTTTGCAAAATTGATGCATTTTCATTTTCAATTTTATTTTATGTTAGCTACTTGAAAAGTACACTACTTCAATAATACTAACAAATATAGCTTTAATAGATAAACAGTTTACGAGTATTTTAAACCAACATGTCTAACACTAAATGATATAAAGAGAATACATTCATAAAGAGAACGTATACATTTCCTCTATCCATTATTGCTGTTCTTTATTTAATCCTTATAATCAAGGGTTAATGCACAGAGAATCCTCTACTGCCATTACTATATCTATGGATTAAGGTACGGCAGGCAATCTAAGCAATTTACTTACCATTTGTGTCCCCTTTGGGAACAGTGTATGAAAAGTTTTTGCATACATATGCTATAATTATAAAAATCGCTTTATTGCATTATTTGTAAATAAGTAAGAACATTTAAAATACAATGTATTATAAAGAGTCTTCATTAATGTCCTTCTCAATGTAAGTAGTCCGATTGAGATTAACATCTGCATAAAAAAGTTAAGTAAACAAATTGGAGAGAAGAAGGTTACATAGCATTTATGGGCAAATCAGGAAGTTTATTTGGCTAAAAGTCTATTTTAAGCTGGTTAAATGCACGAAAGGTATCAAACACTTTTGTAGACTTATATTGAATGAGTCCAAAACTTCTGGAATACACAGAAGGTCATAATCAGATAGGCAGAAAATTTCTCGAAGTAGAAAGTAAATGTTTTTTTACTTAAATTAATTCTTTAAAAATGGTATTGCATTTTGTCAAAATGGCAAAACACTGACTACATTAACGCATAATGTAAGACATTGTACTCCCTTATGGAAACCAATATTTTTGCTGATAAACTAACTCTATATGATTTCTAAAAAGTTGAATTGCATGTGATGTAGGTGTTATTATTGAACCCAATATCTCAAATAAACAAAATCAATTCTTTGACATTCAAAGAACACATCCATGTAAATGAAAACGGACTCAGCCATCATTGCTAATTCGAATAACACCCGAATCATTTCATTTTCTTGTCCCCAATAAACTTTCTCTAATGCAAGTGTAATTCAAAATCGATAGAACTTCGAAGCATGTGACCATATTCTCATAGATTTAGAGAGTTCAGAATACCCCTTCCAAGATTCGTAATGGCATAGGTTATTAACAGTCCCTTTCACGCGCAATGAAAACTTTAATGGAAATCAATGTCCACTGATTAAGCAGACGATATTTTCTGCTTCTATTAAAGAAAAACTGCCTACGTCACCAAATTTCGTTTTGGCGGGAATGAAAAGATATTCGTTCTTTTTCTTGCGGCCATCTTTTTTTTTTTTTAGATTCGAGGAAGGGAATTTTCAATTAAGATCCCTCTTTAGCGGTTAAACTGTTTTGATGTCTTTAAAGATAATTACGTTGAACATTCTTTCTTTCGTTTTAATAAGGGGTTAGAATGAGTTATGTAGTTCCTCTTATTTCTTTTTCTACCTCAACGTCGACCATTTCGGAAATTTTGCATTAATTCGTGGACATAAAACGTTGGTTAATTTTTCGCACCTTCGGGAATTTATGCAAATTACTTCACTTTGTTTCCATGCCCATAAAAGAACGGGGCTCGTGGATACATACTTTCATTTTATGTTCCATTTTCGTGTCGTTGCTTTTAAGTTGTCGTTGTTCAGGTATTTAATTTTTTTAGGCAGACTAGGAATTAAAATTTAATAAAATAGTTTTGCGGAGGTACTAGAATCTAAATGAAAATTAACCGAGAACTAGTCCTTACCCCTTAGAATCTTATTAAGTCATTCCTAAAGGATGAAACTACCTTTAGCTGCATAACGTTTTTAATCAAACATTCAAAATGCTTCAAGTACAAACGACATTTTGGCTTATTTATATTTCATTTGAGGGCACCGAAGTTTATAAAAGGTTACTTGTTTTTTTTAATTGTTATTAATGAAATTATGAAATTCTTAACATTTAGAATATTACGTTTATAGAAAGGCGAATGCTAATTTAATTTAAGTTTTGTTAATAACGAAAACATTTTGAACTAAGTTTCCTTTTTCTATAAAAACGGTAAAATGAATCATTAAAAATAACTTTACTTACTTATACCTCTTTCACTCCAACATGGAGCATAGGGCTTCTTTATGGTCCTCCACCTCACCCTGTTGGCTGCAATGGTCTTAATCTCTCCCCATGACTTGAAGAATAAAAGTCTTCCATTATTATTTTTGTCTGTTTGATTTATTACAAATGTATACTTTAAAAATTACTTTGAGAATGGTTTGATTATCATAAAAGAGTCTTTTAATTATTCAAATTTTATGGAGAAGAAGTTCTCAAAATAAGTGATTAAAAGTTTGAATAATTCCCTATTCTGGTAGCTCAAAAATATTACAAATGGTTTTCTTGTAATAAATAACGGCTGGTAGAATAATTATACCAAGTGTACAAATTTTATAACATAATTATCCAAAATAAAATATTTCATTTATCATAATTATTATATTTTAATATGTATTATATAAAGTAAAATATTTTATTCATTACCATAGTTTTGTTTTAATATTTATTTATATAAAGTAAAATTTTATACCGAACATGTTTTAAAATCTAATAAAAACAGAGTTTTAATGCTTCACTGTGCTGATGTATCAACGACATTACAAATAGTATTTTTGTAAAAAAAAAAAGATTGTGGGAGTTTAAAAAAAAAAATGCTTTTTTTTAATGTATTTTATTCTCATGCAGTAAGTAAAGCTTGTGTGGTTTACTTCATTAGTATGCTTTCTTGGTAAATTTTAATATTATTATAAGTTTTTCACAAGTTCATTTAAAAAATGATTGGTAGTTTTTTTTTATTTGCATACTTTTTTCAGAGAATAAATATTTCCTTAAAATCTAATGATATAAAAAATGTAAAACATCTATGCAGAGAGTCATTGGAGATTTCTCTGAAAAATTGCTGTTTGTTTTGGAATTTATTTAATCAAACTAGATTAAGATAAAAGCAGTTTTTCTAGTTAAAAAATTTGAGAGGCGTTTATTGTATTTTAAGTTGTAGTTTAAGTAGTTTAAGTATTGTTTTATTGTATTTTAATGCTTTGAAATTGAATAGATGCTGCTTTTTTATCTCTATTACAGAATAGCACATCTGTACAACTAAAAAGAATAAACACTGACGACTAAAAATACATTTGTCCTCATTCATAGTTTATTGTAAAAATGTAATTTTATTAAATATGGCTAACCTCTTATTTCAATTATTTGAGCAGACTTAAGTCTTTATATGTATTCTTTTCTAACATTTGAATATAAAGACCAAGCCAACTCAACTGTTATTTTATAAATTAAAAACAAATTGAAAATAAAGACTAAGCCTTAATTACAAAATAAGAGAAAGTACGCGATAAAGAAATATATATGTAGATTGGAGCTCGCGCGCGCGGTTGGCCTTCCTCTCACAAGATGCATTTAAAAAGTAATAGTTATTCAAAAAAATATTATCGAAAAATCAAAAACAAATTGTGCAATTTATATTATAATCCTGTAATAATTTTTCACTCATTTATAAATAATCAGACTGACCAGACTTAAGTCCTTAAATATATTATTTTTTTAACGAACATTTAAATATAAAAACCCCAAAGCCTACAAAACAGTCCATCTTGCGAGGAAAAAGAAATAAACAAATTAAAAATAATTACAAGCCTCAATTACAAAGTAAGAGATAAAGAAACAGAAATAAAGATAGGGGACACGGTTAGCCACACTCCTCCAAGCGCCACTTGAAAAGGTGAAAAGAGTCTCCTAGGTAATGTGCAGATAAGCTGCGGCAAAAGGGAAGTTTGGTTAGTAGGGGACCTAATATTTTATTTCAATTATTTGACCAGACCAGACTTAAGTCCTTATATATATTCTCTTCTAACATTTGAATATAAAAAATGTAAGAGATAAAGAATATGTAGATAGGAGCTCGGTTCGCCTTACTCCCCCATACAACATTTAAAAAGTAATAATTATTGAAAAAAATACAAAATATTGTTGAAAAATCAAAAAAAAAATTTTCAATGTATCAGACGGAACGGTCGTTCCGCCCGCCAATCTCAAAATGACGCCAAAGGCTAAACGGCAGTTATGTATATATACAGAAAACATTTCGCTATGTTAACAGCGAAATTGATTTTATTTTCTGCTAGGGAAACTAAACTTCGTAGAACAATAAAAAAAATACAGTAGAAGGATTTTGTGGATTACTTTAAATGAAAAAAATTTGGTTATTCTAGAGTCAAAAACAGCGGAGAAAAAAATTATTGAAATTTTCGAAAATGAAATCTTTCGAGCAGTTTTAGTCATATTTTGACCTAATTTTTTAAGAGACCTACAGCCATTACTAGACCATTAATCTGGAAGCGGTTTTTACTAAAAGATTCAAAATGCTCCAATTAAGCCCCTTTCATAGGTTTGAAGTTTCAAAAAGAACTCGTTCTATTTTTAATTAATTAAAATCTATATTACCTTTGGCGGTATGAATGTGCGATAAACAAGCCATCCTAGCGGCCAGGTACCTCCGAAAACGAGCCAAGGTTTACTGTATTTTCATCGAAGAGCCGCATAGCAGCGCTGTTAACTATTAAGTTATTATTACAGCTTCTAAAATATATGATTAATATAATATCTGAATAGTCAGATTGAAAAAAAAATTCTAATTAATAAACGAAATGCTTCTTTTAAACTTTTTGGCGTTTTTATTTAGAAAACTTATGAATAACTCGAGCGATTGATCGAGAATTGTAAACAATCATATTTGCCTAATTGGTTGCCATATTCAGTTACCAATACCATTAAAAAAATAGTCTGTTGGGGTTTTTTTTTCATAAAAAGTAAGAAATATACTATATTTTTTCTAAAACTTACTGAGGAAGATTTATTTGTGTCAAAGTAATCTTTGCTTATTTTTTATGAAAAGAAATGATATTTTTTTTTCTAAAATTTATTGAGGAATATTTTATTATGCCAAATTAATATTTTATAATTAAAGTTACATTTTTTAACATGAGCTGCTACTAAATGTTTGTATTATAACACATAACAGTAACCAAAGAAACGTATTTGGTTATTGTTTTTTCTTGAATTAGGCTGGATATTTTTTAGTTTTATGAAAGAAAATTGAAAATAAATATGCCTACAAAAGTGAAAAAAAAACTAGGCATAAGAGACGGTTGAGGTACACAAAAAATAAAAGCTGCGATGTAATCTCGAAATGTGTCGAAATCAATGTATCGGGAATAAAACGCGTCATCTGTACCTCACCACAGTTTAACTTTAAGTATGCAGCATACAAATGTTCTACGGGGAAAAGGATAAATAGTTCTAATTTCCGAGTGCGAGTTATATAACGGTTATATAACTCTCTATAAACATTGAAATCACGTCGTCAATTTTGTAGTCATATTGTGTCTATCTTTTGTTATTTAAAAAAAACTACTGATATCCCCCAAAAAACTTCGTAAAAGTAAACAACCGCCAATCTTAAATAAAAAAAAACTATTTATTTTATTACAAAACAAGTCATTATGAAAGTTGTGGCTAAAAAAGCCGTGATATAAAATGAATGCCAATCTCTTGTGTAAAACTTCCTGGTCATAATAAATAGTATAATTTAAGTTTTCCTGCCATAAAAAATTGCACTGTTTGAGGTTGGTGCCCATCTCAATCCCCTTAATAAAATTAAATCAAGGCAAATGAACTTAAATTACTAAATCAGAATAATGAAGGATATACTTAAAAAAAAACTTTGACAAATGTATGATCTCAATACATTTATATAAAGATATAGAGGGTGGTTAAGATGGGGGGGCACCAACCTCAAACAGTGCAATTTTTTTTATGGCAGGAAAACTTAAATTATACTATTTATTATGACCAGGAAGTTTTACACAAGAGATTGGCATTCATTTTATATCACGGCTTTTTTAGCCACAACTTTCATAATGACTTGTTTTGTAATAAAATAAATAGTTTTTTTTATTTAAGATTGGCGGTTGTTTACTTTTACGAAGTTTTTTGGGGGATATTATAATCCTGCTATAACTATCCACCCATTTATAAATAATGGACTGACCAGACTTAAGTCCTTATATATATTCTCTTCCACGAACATTTAAATATAAAACCCCAAGCCTATTCAACAGTTCATCTTGTGAGGAAAAAATAAACAAATTAAAAATAATTCCACTCCTCAATTACAAAATAAGAGATAAAGAAACAGAAAAAGAGATAGGGGACACGGTTAGCCACACTCCCCCAAGCCCCACTTGAAAGGTGGAAAGAGTCCCCTAGGTAATGTGCAGATAAGCTGCGACAAAAGGGAAGTTTGGGGACCTAACATCTTATTTCAATTATTTGACCAGATTTAAGTCCTTATATATATTCTCTTCTAACATTTCAATATAAAAACGAAACCAACTCAACAGTTATTTTATAAATGAAAAAACAAATTGAAAATAAAGACTAAACCTTAATTACAAAATAAGAGAAAGTACGAGACAAAGAAATGTAGATAGGAGCTTTGGTAGGGCCCTACTCCCCCAAAATGCATTAAAAAAGTAATAGTTATTTAAAAAATATTGTCGAAAAATCAAAAACAAATTGTGAAATGTATATTACAATCCTGTTATAATTATTCCTCCATTTATAAATAATGGATTAATCAGACTTAAGTCCTTCGATCTCTTCTACGAACATTTAAATTTAAAACCCCAAGCCTACTCAACAGTTCATCTTGTGAGGAAAAAAATAAACAAATTAAAAGTATTTCCACGCCTCAATTACAAAATAAGAGATCAAGAAACAGAGATAGGGGACACGGTTAGCCACACTCCCCCAAACGCCACTTGAAAGGTGAAAAGAGTCCCCTAGGTAATGTGCAGATAACCTGCGACAAAAGGGAAGTTTGGGGAGTTCGGAACATAACCCCTTATTTCAATTATTTGACCAGACCATACTTAAGTCCTTATATTCTCTTCTAACATTTGAATTTAAAACTAAAACCCCTCAACAGTTAATTTATAAATGAAAAACAAATGGAAAATGAACCATAAGTCTTAATTATAAAATAAAAGAAAATACGAGGTTAAGAAATATATATGTAGATATGAGCTTTTTGCTAGGGCCTTACTCCCCCAAACAGCAGTTAAAAGGGTAATAATTATTGAAAAAATTTACAAAATATTGGGGTTTAAAAATCAAAAACAAATTGTACAATGTGCATCATAATATTCTCTTTTACGAACATTTAAATATAAAACCCCAAGCCTACTCAACAGTTCATCTTGTGAGGAAAAAATAAACAAATTAAAAGTAGTTCCAAGCTTCAATTACAAAATAAGAGATAAAAAGAAACAGAAATAGAGATAGGGGACACGGTTAGCCACACTCCCCCAAGCACCACTTAAAAAGGTGAAAAGAGTCTCCTAGGTAATGTGCAGATAACCTGCGACAAAAGGGAAGTTTGGAGACCAAACCTCTTATTTCAATTATTTGACCAGACTTAAGTTCTTTTCTATATTTTCTTCTAATATTTGAATAAAAAAACCAAACCAACTCAACAGTTAATTTATAAATGAAAAACAAATTGAAAATAAACCCTAAGCCTTAATTACAAAATAAGAGAAAATACGAGATAAAGAAATATATATGTAGATATGAGTAAGGTTGGCTTTACTCTCCCCTAAAGGCATTTAAAAAGTAATAACGGGGTTGTTTCACGGAGGATCTGGCAATAGCTCCACAGCCTTGTTTTTCTTTCTCTTGAATTACTTTTCTTTTGGTTAAGTGTGTTGGTTAGTAGAAATATATTCTGGTTGGTGTGCTTGGTCAGCACACAAACCTGATTATCTCTACCAACCAACCAAAACAAAAGTAATTCGAGAGAAAGAAAAACAAGACCACGGAGCTGTTGCCAGATCCTCCGTGAAACAACCTTATTATCGAAAAATTCTACAAAATATTGTTGAAAAATTAAAAACAAATAGTACAATGTATATTATAATCCTGTTACAATTAATTATCCTTTTATAAATAATGGATTAATATATGGAGTATGTATAAGTCCTTATACATATTCTGTTCAACGAACATTTAAATGTAAAACCCCAAGCCTACTCAACAGTTCATCTTGTGTGGAAAAAATAAACAAATTAAAAATAATTAAAAGCCTCAATTACAAAATAAGAGATAAAAAGAAACAGAAATAGAGATAGGGGACACGGTTAGCCCAACTCCCCCAAACGCCACTTGAAAAGGTGAAAAGAGTCCCCTAGGTAATGTGCAGATAAGCTGCGACAAAAGGGAAGTTTGGGGACAGCAAGCGACGTCGGATGGCGCCGCAATTTTCAAAAGGTCGTCTCAGACATTCAACAATGGGGGAGCTGGCGTCAGCTAGACCTCGGGTAAAAGTATCTCCGTCTTTCTTATTTGGGATGAAAGGGAAGGGTTTGTGCTTATTTGGAAGACCTGTTGGTGACAGTAAATGTTTTTTTTTCTAAATCTATTGGCGAATAAGCCCTTTGCAGACTTGCAGATTTATCAGAACTGAGAGACATTTAATGTGGCACCATCTACCTTGTATATCCAGAATGCGAGCCTCGAAAGCATTTTACTCCCCTATACAATCGTGTGGTTCAATTCGAACCGGCGTGAACGTGTTTTTTACCCACTCCACTCGGGTTTGAATTGTTCGGATTGCTAACCTCACAACAGAACAACAACGCTAGGTTAAGAAAAGCGATGCTCCCCCCGTTTCCGAGAAAACCAAGCGAAGGGATGAAGGCAGAAAGTCTTTTCGAGGCTCGCATAGTAAATAGACAAGGTATAGGCGACTCTCGCTACCAATTGGTGACAGTTAATGTTATTGGATGCCCGCAGAAAGACCGCCAGAAGATGGATCTTCTCCTTCCAACCTGTTATATTGTTAACAACGAAAACAGTGTTATAAAAGCCGATGTAACGCATCTCTTTCACGAGAATCCTTTTGATGGACTAAGATTACCGAGGCCGTTGCAATGTTTAGGTGATCATTTAGTGCATGAACCAGACTCCTGTACCAGGAAAATTGTAAAATTGAGCTTATTAATGTGTTACTCCATAAAACTGGTGGCAGACTAGCTTCCTCCTGTTTTAGGAGTAAAGTTACGCCAAATTTATGGAGTAAAGTTACACCAAATTTATGGAGTAAAGCTGCACCAAATTAATGGAGTAAAGTTACACCAAATTTATGGAGTAAAGTTACACCAAATTTATGGAGTAAAGTTACACCAAATTTATGGAGTAACGTTACATAGCAATTTATTGAGCAACGTTACAGAAAATTAATGGAGTAAAGTCACACTAAATTTATGGAGTGATTGATCCAACAATGGGGGAGCTGGCGTCAGTTAGATCTCGGGTAAAAGTATCGCCGTCTTTCTTATTTGGAGTGAAATTGAAATGTTTGGGCTTATTTGAGAGACTTGTTGGTGACTTTTAATGTTTAGGAAATTGTCGAGACTCCTGTTCCAGAGACACTGTAAAACTGATACACTGTTAAACTGTATAAACTTTTCAGTGTACAAACCAAACACTGTAAAACTGTGTTATTCCGTAAAACTGGTAAAAGACTAGCTTCCTCCCTGAGAACTGATGTTAGAAATAAGTTCAAAAGACAATGTGTTTATTTTTTTTCAAAGTTTCAAAAACCTTTATGTTCATTTAAAATACCAGGTATAAAGAAGGTATAAAGAAAACAAGTAGTTATTTCTCAAAGGTTGAAGTCTTTTTCCGTCAATTACCCATGGTTCTCCTTGTCAAGGTGAGGTTTGTGAATTCGATATTTTTGCCTGGGGTTCGCTTTGTGCAGTTGAACTAAACCACGGAATGTAAAAATGGGTCACGTCCATAGATGAATTTCCCTCCACGCCAATTACATTCGTCATTTTACAGAAAGAAGAAGTGCGTATGGAAGTCTTCCAGTGAACTTGAACCACTTTTACAATTTGAGGTTCAATTACGATGAGTGAATTTTCTGTAAGAGTAGAGGTAGTGAAGTGGTTCGTAATAAGATTTTGCATTTGAACTTTACTTATGATTTAGATTTTGGATTCTAAATCTGGAATACAGATTTCGCTTTGATGTTTGTCAAATTGCTGGTTTTAATTAAATTGTTCATTCTGCAGTTAGTTCTCAATTTTGATGGGATTGGAGCCGATTCTGTTTGATAATCTTTCCCTAAATATTTGTGATTGTAGTGCTTTATTTTAGTATTCCGAAGTAACGATTTCTACTGTATGTATAAATAATGGATGGAATAAAACTTTTATACAATGTATTTCTTTGTCGAATTGTCAAAGCAATTTTGAATATATTTGTCACAGTTATTTGTCTAGTAAATAGAGAAATATTCATCAAAACTCAAAACAATATAAAACCATAGAGATTCTACATTTTTAATATATTGTATTTTATGGCTAAGTTTCCAATTTTTAAGAAAACGATTTTCAAAACTTATGTAAAATAAATGCTTATTAATTGCTTTAAATGAGGATTTGTCACAAGATGGTAAAAGACAAGACAGTTGCAAAAATTGGCAATTAGGATACACTTGTTTTCTTCTTCCACTATTAAAAAGTTTGGTTTGAGATTGCACTGAATCCTGGAACTTTCTGGCTGCCATCACTATTTGGAGAGTAAATTTACCAAATTTGTGAAGAAATTATAAAATTCAGATGCGCTCCTAGAATGTTAAATCAACAATAGCGACGAAAGCTAGAAAGTTCCAGGATTCCGAGGCAATCGTGCATCTAAATTTTAACTGTGTAGAGTGAGCACCACACTAAAATGTACGAATGTAGGAATTTCACTTATTTGCTGTATTTTTTGTGTTGTAAAAGTGTTAATAGAACATGCCACCCCGGTGGCGCAATCGTTAGGACTCTAGCTTTTAAGCTGCTGGGGTCGGGTTCGATTCCCTATCAGTCATGGATGTTTGTGACCGTCAATAAATGTTGTTATTTGTCTATGTGTAATTCCTTTTGTTGTGACTGTTTAATTCGTTCTGTGTCTGTCCCATTTGACGAAAGCTTATAAGTGGTTCTCTGAAAAAGCACACAAGCTTGAATATATATGTACCATACCATACCATACCATTAAAGAACATAACATAACTTGGAAAGCGCTCTCTAGAAGGGAGGAGCATAGGCTTTACTGTAAAATTATTACAAGATTATCTTTGAATTTTATTGTATTTTTTGCCCACTTTTGTACAATTTATAAATAAATTTCATAAAAGAATGACATAAAAAAACCACATCCCCTTGAGGTTTCTTCCTTTGATATTGAGTCAATTTAGAACAATTCCAAACAATATTTATATTTATGTTAAAAGACACAAGCCATTTCTTTGTTTTTGCTCATACGAACAAAGAATCCGTTTCGAAACAACGAGAAGTTGAATGCATAAGCCCACAAAGGCATATTTCCTTTATTTTCCGAGCTATTTACCAAAAGAAATGTATTGTTTGTTGACTCAAAAATAAAGTAGGATTAACAGAGCGTAATTTCAAAAGAAAAAAAAATCTAGTAGCTTAAAAACATGAGGTATTTCTCAAAAAATAATAACAATCCCCAAGTAGGGTTGCAGTTTATTTTTAATAATTACTTGACTTTACGGAAATATGTATTGTTAAAAAAAATATTTACTTAATACGAAATATTTCAGAGTTTTAATGAAGCATTTAAAAATAAAGTTTTATTTATTTAACATTGTTTGTTATTGCTAGTTTTACTTGAACAGAAAAAGTTGTTTTAATTTAATATTTTTAATTTAGAATACATTTTTCGTTTTTATTACATTTTTAAATTCATAAGTTATGCGGAAAATAAATTCAATTGTATAGCATAAAATAAAGCTTAAAATTCAAACATAAATGTAATATATTTGTATTTACCCAGGTAAAAAAATCCTCGCATTTATATATTTATAGTAATCAAAAGGTTTTATTGCTATTAATACAAACATATAACTCGTAATTTTTATTTATAATTGAAAATTAGTAAATATTATTTTACAATTATTTTAACTGTTTTATTTACATAAAATAAGCTATTAGATTGATTTTTTTTGTAATGTAATTGTCTAAATATGTATTGGTTAGTATTTCATTTGTACAAAATGCATTGTTTTTGAATACACATATAAACACATATAATTTTATTGCGTATACATTATTTTATTACATAAAATTTTCTCGTATACCTCGACAGTATGCAATAAGAAACATTGTACACTATAAAAAAAAACTAGTAATATTGCGAATAATTTCTGATAGTAAACTTGCCAGAAAATATCCATAGAGGTATGGGAAAACTATTTTCACATAATTTTCTCGTAGCACCTGCCCTAAAGGAAATATTTGTTCACAACAGATATTTTCTGTTAGGCAGGGTACGTTAGAAATAAAAAGTCGAATCCACTAGCCCTAAGAGTGCCACGGATTAGCTTTTATATATTTCAAATTAGTCTCATGATCGAACTTGAAGTAATCAGTTATCAATGGATGCATTCTGTATAAATGGTTACAGATTTTATCCTTTAACAGAGAAAATATGCCCTTTGCCCAATAGAGTTGTAATTTTACATTACATTTTTTTAGTTTTAGAAAATAGAATATTTTATGAAAAATAGCAGATGCATATTGTTTTCTAAGATAATTCATTTCACAGTGTAGAGAGGTTCGTCGAAGAACATATCTGAATTGAATATTCAATTCACTACATCTTGTCCCAAAACTCCAATTCCCCAAAGTATACAAAGTATAACTAAGATATAAGGTGAAGGGGGGGGGGGGGGTTAGGTCCATAGATATATTAAGGCTTGCGTGCTTGGTCAGAGACCCGCTTGTGAAGCCTTCGTCAAGTAAGACAGACACACAGACACAGAAAGAATTTTTACTGCCACAGAGAAAGAATATACACCCAGGGTGAAGCGGGAATCGAACCCGTTACAGCGTGCCGATTGCTAGCGTATTGGTCCAAACCACTCAGTTATCCTGGCCTCTGATAGATTCGGCTCTTTTATTGACAACTTCTTGCAATTGAATTTGCTCTCATCAAAAGTTGCCAGCAAATAGTCGGACCCTACACTCTTAAAACGAACTAGCGATTTTAACTCTGTCTGAGTTAATTTCCACTCCTCCAGTGTCGAAAATGCACTTCTCCTATAGGAGTGGTTCCTTTGTGTGTTAAACCTCCGACAGGATCACTCCAAACGAGTGATTTTAACTCAGTCTGAGTAAATATTCACTCTTTTCAAGTGTCGAAAATGCACTTCTCCTACTGGAGTGGATTTCACTCTTTTGTTTTAAGAGTGCATATCTTAGTAATACTTTGAACGATGTGTATTTTGCTACCAGACCCCTTTTTCCATAGAGAAACATTTTTCGTATTACTCTATATAATCCTTGGGAAATTTGTCTCCAAAAGCTGCTTGAAATATCAAAGAGTATCTTTATTTGCTATTTTCTTATGTTCACATAAACTAAAGCCCGGTTTCGAATGAAAAATTGAGACCTCTCAATGTAAGTTAAATATTTTTACGCTTATTGAGATTGATGACTGATGACAGAGCAGTTTTTTTATATTTTCCCTGGAAACTGATATATTCCGTTGACACTGTATCACTAACTATGAGTTATTTTATGTTAAGAGTTATGCGTTTAAAAAATATTTGTTGTAGTGTTCATGTCTTGAAGAAATGAGTCACATTCAGGATAAAACTAAAGTTTCTTTGTAATCGGGAATGCAAAGGGAATAATTATAAAAATGATTAGTAAAAAATCGTGATATAATTTGCCATTGGACAGTTCATGACTGCCGAATTGCATATGTTTAAGTGTTTCTAAGAGAATCTAAAATAATTAATTTTTTTCTATCTACTTTTTATACTTCTTAATTTTGTTTCGATATTTTCAATGAGATTTGAATCTCCAGCTGTCATACGTTATGACCTACTTCTTGTTTGGATTATTAAAAAAAATCTAAACATTTGCTTTGCTGATATTTTTAAATCTTACATTCTAGGAATCGTAGCGTGGTGCTAAATTGGTTGGCTGGTAGACATACATTTTCAGGTTTGTGTGCTTTGTCAGAGACCCGCTTATAAACTTTCGTCAAGTACGACAGACACAACACACACATACATGACATATGCTGCCATCTATTGCCACCTCTGCAATTTAGACATGTCTTTAAAGGGGAGGGAAATAGTCTTCAGGGGCCTGCACTTGTGGGAAACAGCGCCATGACCGTCCACAGGACTTTCGGACTCACAGATTCAAAGAGCAAGTACTCCGCATACACTCAGTGGGTCTTCAGTGTTATCGGTATTCGATCGTGATAAATTTTAGTTGTGTATTAAATATGTTCTCTTATATCTATATGAAAGACGTATGCAAATGTTCAAAAGTTTCTGAATATAATTTAGCAGAGTCTACAGTTGGTACAGGTACTAGTTGTAATAAAATACTTGTACGCTGCTAAAATATGTGGGCAAGTTTCTCACTCATGTATAGTTATGAATACTCATTCTAACTACAATTTTTACTGCAAACTCCACCAAAAGTTTACAAATTTTATTTCAAAGTCGGGAACTTTTCACTTAAGACCTAAGGTTCCATAAAAATAAATTTCACCAAAGTTAAATCATTAAAACTTCAAGCACGAACTTTCAGGAAGGAAAAAATACGCAACAAATAAAATTTATATTTAATAAGGGGACATCTTCAAACCTCATAAATATACATGACGCGCAAAAACTGAGGGCGACACAATTTTAATGTGGGAATAATATATCCTTCCCTAAGTGATCGTAAAAACTAGGAAGGTGGAACTTTGAGAAATGTTAAGCTACCCATACGTGGGTAACCCCCCCTCCCCTCCCGCCAAGCACTCCACTCACGAAGCCACATAAATATTCAAAATTTTCTTCTACGAAAAAGTTGAGAAATTGGTGCAGGAGTGAGTCAAGTACAATGTAAAAAATAGGATTCTTACAACGTTAAATAAAGACGCAAATTGGCGAAATCTGTAGTACAATGGTAGTACGTCTAGTTGTGTAATTCTAATTATATATTTATTCCACATACTACTTTAAACAATTATTCTATAACATAGTTAATTAAGAATATATATTATTACTTATAGCACAAAAAAGGTTTTTTTTTGTTTGAAACAATATATCAAGGCATTTTAATAGCAATAGTATATTCCAGTCTGCATTATAATGCTCTCTTTTAATCGTACACTACAAATATTTCTTTAAAATTAAAGTAAATTTTGTGATATTTTTATACATTACAGTGTTGAAATATTTGTTTTACAGCAAAATGATGTTTACTTGACGTACAGAGCTACATGAACCACTCACTTCAATACAGTTTGAACAGGAATAATCATATGAGTGCATCCACAAAGCAAAAGTTTTCACCGGATGCCAAATAATAATTTTTATCACATGTAAATTCACAGCACAGGGTGCTTGCATTACTTTTACCATCACACTTTGGTTTAAAAGTACTGTTTGGTTTAAGAGTACTGTTGAGAAAATAGAATACCGTTATGCTTCAAAATAGTGAAGTGTTGTGGAACAGGTCATTGTGTTTTAACTAGACGTAAAAAAGTTTACCAAACGTTAATGGACAAAGGAGGAACAATTCTTACCATGAGAAAATATTAAAATTTAAATTGTTTTAACACATTAATCATAAATTATTGACCACACGTAAAACGATGGAGCAGGTCAAAATTGGAATTTATAAAGCTTGGAGATGTCTTTCATTTTGAGCAGTCTGTTTTAATTTTTTATTTAGTTTTTAAGAAGTCAAATCTAGGGTGTAGAGGCTTTATAGCCCATTACACCACTCGTCAGAAGTGACACAGACACACATAAAGAGGACGAAACAAACATAAATGCCTTACCAGGATTCGAAACCGAACCAAAAAGCTCCAAAGGCTAGCTCCTAACCGTTGTGCTGCCTCTTCGGCAAGTAAGTGTCCTTAGTACATAATTTAGCTAAGTTTATAGCGTAACTGAGATGTAGGGGGCTGGGCCTTTTATTTTTGACATTTGATAATAGAAAATTCAATTGTACTAAATCACCAATGAAGTAGGAGCTTGTCGTATAACTTAGTTATATTTAAAGAATGTGAGTTTTGCCACAACACTCTTCAAATTAAAAATTACATTAAGCGGTCATTAGTAAAGACAATCAAATACAGATTTGACTTATGATTTTCATAGCTATTCCCAACTATTAATTCAACTAATATAATAGTTTAAATCTCAATTATGCCAATATTATTCCTTATCTGAGTAAAATAGTACTTGGACCACTAAGGTTCTCAATAACCTCTTTCACCTGCACGGATACATCGATACTCAGAAGTGGATCTACAACTCCAGCAACAAACAAAAAAAAAGCGAATAAATTCTCATTTTTTAACCTTACGCAAAATTTTCGCCGATGTCATCCATCTTCCACATTCTCGATTCTGAGATGAGAAATAAGAAAATCAAGAAGAAGTCGCCAAGAAAGCGTGAACGTGCCTCCCCGAAAAGTAAACGTACGTGGAAGCTCTTGAGGGGGAGACTAGAGTAAGATTGAGGTGTTTGGCGCGAAAACAAAAAGCCAACTGGAAGTCGCCAATTTGATGTAATAAGCCTAAACAAACCACACTTTTGAGGAATTAAAAAAAATTAAGTGCATTATAATGCTTTTTGAAAATTGGTAACTTGGCTTGAAACGAAATGTTCATCAGAATGACGTCAGATGGACATCAGAAAAATTGACAAGTAGACAATAGGACGGAGAATTTTAAAGATAGATAATATTTCATGTCTTTTGAGCAAAAAATAAATGTGTGTTTTAAATCGGAATGTGAATACATAAGTTGAAAGATACTATCGGAAATATATGGACGTACCATATCCACTTCCATTCTACCTTCATTTTTAAATTCTTTAAAATTATAAAAATGCAGGCAAGAAATCGAAAATTTTTGTAGCTATATATTCTATTTATAAATTTTAAATGTCTCCTTTTAGAAAAAATATTGATGTTAGTGTATATTAATTTTACTAATATTAATCTTTCGTCACTCAAAAAACTATTTAATTTATATATTAATTTCACTGATGTCAATCTTTCGCCATTAAAGAAAATATTTAATTTGTATATAAATATCACTGATGTCAATGTTTCACAATTCAAGAAGTTGTTTAATTTGTATATTATTTTCACTGATTTCAATCTTTCGTCATTCAAGAAACTATTTAATTTGTAAATTAATTTCAGGGTATATTAATTTCACTTTACCCTATTAGTTCGCCAATCACCAGTATGGGCTTATCACTGCAGCAATAAGGGTTTCACTTGACAACCTTGATTTTACCGTAATTCCTAACCAAAGCAGCATCTAATCTTTATTCCAACCTCCAAAAAGCCTTTGAAAGAGAGGTTTGCACGTCCTCCGCAGCACAGAGCCTCAATTATTCAAGTTCCATCGTACGTGAGGAGCGAGATGGTTTTTCCTTCCTTTCTCCACTCTTTTACATATTTTTATTATGATTCTTCCACTTCTTTTTTACTTTTTTTGAGGTACTTTCTACCATTTTCTCGCCATTTTTCTCCGAGATTTCTTTTTCATCGGTCCTCTTATTTCGCTTTCGAAGCAACGGTTTTATTTTTGTTTTGCGGTGAGAGCGGGTGATATTTTTCGGGAGAGTGTTTTCAAGAACTTATGTTGTATGATGTAGTTTTAAAAAGTTAGTCGGGTTGTGCTGTGGTTTTGAATGTGTTAGAAATAAATTTCCAAGGAACAATAGAACAGTATATATGTTGGGTATATTGTATATAGCTATTTTTCACTCTATCGTACACATAGTTTTTGAATAAAAAGTTGGGAACAACACATTCAATAAGATATCTTAACCTTTGATCTAAATATTTTGAAATATTTCCACTTGATATGTAATATAGGATTAATTATATAAAATTAAAATTAAATAGTATTCATAAGTTATGTATATTGCACAATATTATTTTTAATTTCATCATCTATATCGTTTTTGTATTTAAAGTTAGGAACAGCAAACGGTTTCTTTACCTTTCGATATAATTTTTTTGAAGATTGAAGATAGGTTATATATTATGTTTAAGTAAGGATTGATTCTATAAAATTAAACTTTTAAGGTAGTATCACAAGCTCAACATTTGATTTCATATAAAATTTTTGATATACATTTAAAATAAAAATGTGTGTTAAATGTAGCTCCTTTAAAAATGTTGCATTTGTCAGTATACTTGAAATTTCTAATATGAACTGTTTCAAAGATACGTCATTGTTCAACGTAATGTTTCGAAACTTAAGCTAAGATTGTTCCATACCGTTCAATATCTGTCAAAACTTTTTACAAAGATATAATAATGTATTATACCTACAAAAACATTAAACAATTACATGAACTTACATCAAATATTGATCCAATTTTCGAAAATGTAATCGAAGTGACACAAAGTCGAATGCTTTATTGTATCAATACTCCATTAATTCCTTCTTATAATGTAGAGCAGACACAATGTCCCTTTCCATGACTGTTAATCCATCATTACGTTATATATAGACAGTTTCATCAGACTTGGCGGTATCAATAGCTTCGAAGTATGTTCCGTTCGTTAGACAGTGTTGCAAATGATAACAGACGGAAATGATTCTTTAACTGTAAAATTGTTAAATATGTTTAAAAAAAACCTTTTGACTTGTGTACGGCGGCCGAACGGTTGATACGGCTATTTAATGTCTTGAACTTTAAAGGTTTTGGCTAAATTTTGTGTTGGACTTTTGATTGCGTACGTTTACATTGTAAACCAGTTGATAAAGTAAATATTTAAGAATGTCAAAATATTGCATTTTTTACTAAAAGTTTAATTAAACAAGAAGATGTTTATTAAATCGAGTACTGTCTAAGAAGCATTTTGAGTCCTAAGCTAGTAGTATATGGATCTAAAAAAATTTAGACAATTTGCGCCAGTTTTTCATTTTTATGCGATTAGTTCACCAAATATGTATCCTATGTTTTAAATATTTCGTTATGAATTATAAAAAAGATATTTGTTTACCAAAATATAAAATAAAATGCAATCAGGTAGCTAAAAAGAATTGTTGTATCATTGGCACAGTGTAAGGTATTACGCGCCAGCTTTATAAGCAAAAGATCGCTGGTTTTGAGTCCCGGCTGAGTCTGCAGGTTTTTAGAATGGAAAATCGTTAGTACGCATGTCATAACTCAGGTGATGTCATAACTCAGCTCATTATATCTCAGGTAAAAGCATGGATATCATAGTTAAAGTATTAGATTGACAGATCACGTGACCTCCAATACTAACGACGTGGTGCGCGCATGGAGACCAGAATTTGAGGTTGGTTGGTAGACATATTTTCAAGCTTGTGTGCTTGGTCGCAAGGTCCCGCTTATAAACCATGGTCAAGTAGGACAACACAAGACACACACATGCACAAATGACAGATGCTGCCATCTGTCGCCACCTCCCCAATTTAGACATGTCCCTGAAGGGGAGGGAAATTTTCTCCAGGGACCTGTACCCGTGCGAAACTGCGCAATGACCGCCCACAGGACTCCGCATATACTCGACAAACACAAATATCCTTGCCTCAACGGGATTCGAACGCGGACCCAGCAGCTCCAAAGGCTAACATCTTAACCACTGCGCCGCCGGATCGGCCAGAATTTGAGGATAATTTAAGGGTAATGGGACCACCAGTGTTGCTACCAGTTTTTAGGAGAAAAACAATATGAAAAAATACGATTTTATTATAAAATTACAAAAACATACCACAAAAATACTAGCAAAGAGGTTCACGTTTTTTTAAAGTCACTAAAATGATTCCAAAATGCAGCTAAAATTTTTATGATATTGTTTTGTAATTTTAGAATTAAGTGATATTTTTTCGTAGTGTTTTTCTCCTAAAACTAGAGGCAACATTGCAATCAAATTCTGGTCTCCATGCGCGTCCCATCGTTAGTATTTGTGGTTACGTGACCTGCCAATATAATACTTTAACTTTGATATCTATGTGTTAAAGGCAAAATTTAAGGGAAAGTTTGTGTGGAACGGACCTTATGATTTTAGCAAACCAACTGAGCTATTTTCTGTTTCTGGTGCACCCATGAGTGAATAGAGATTTGATAGAGGCCCAATCATCCGTCTCCTTGCAGTGTTGTATTTGGCGATTAATATTTTACCCCGGTGCTATTTTTTACTGAGTGATTGATGGCAGTGTAGAAGGGTTTCCTTTTTTAGCATGGCAGAAGTTGTATGTGAATTAATAAATGTAAAAAGGACGCAAGTCTGTTGGAGAATTTCCTTACGCACTTTTTTTTTATGTTTTAGTGAAAGAAAGAAGCGTTTATGGAACAACTTCTGTAGAATTGAACTTTTTAACACTTGGGGATTTTTTTAGAAGGGGCGATTTGGGACTTATTTTTTTATAGAAGTGATGTAATCGGATTGTTGAAAAACAAGAAATTAAGTAATGTGTACTTTTGTTATTATGTATTGAACCCTGGTAGGTTTTTCGGAGTATAAATATAATCAAATTTACCTCTTAAAGTAAAATATAATATTACATTATATAATTAGGAAAATAAAATAAAAATAATTGTAAGCTTTATAGTACCTTAAAAAACTTTTTTAAAATACAAAATTAAGTTTTTTTTACACAAAACAATTAAAACACTTTCATACTAAACATAAAAAAGTAAATAATGTTTCCACGAAACAACTAACAAAAAAGTATTTATCGATTAAAAATTTTAATACAAAATCTTTAAACATGTGTTTGAGTAACTTAGCGAACACTTTGAGCTGCTTGTAAAAGGATTAAGTGTACAAAGTCAATATTTACATAATAATCTATTTTGACTACAGCTACACAAAAGGAGGGAAAATTGACTAAAAGCGAAAACTTTAGATCATCGGAAATTATTCTCGTTCCTTAAAATCGATATAAAATGAGTTGCTTCTGAATTTTATGAGAAGAAAATATTAACAAATTGTTTTATGTTCTTGAAATAATATTTTTTAAAAAATGTCTTGTGTTAAATGAAAATATTTGTTTTTTGAAGATAGTTTTTCATTCCTTATAAAGTGTGTTTTATTCTAAAGTAGTGATATTTTAAAGACTTTTATATTGGAAGTAGATACTTCTGCTTTTATTTGTAATTATTCCTTTGTAGTTCATGCCTACTGATTTTTTTACGAAATTGATATACATATTTTTTATATCATTAAAATGCATTGTGCATTAATTTTATTTTAATACAAGATTAGTAATTTTATTTAGTTTGATTGTATTTGAATTAAGACCTCACTAGAGTTCAATCCTCAATCCAAGCCCCTAAATATCTTGTGTAACCTTACTCCACAAAGTTGCCGGCGGCATTTTCTGCATTCAAACTTAGGAGCAACTTTACATTAAATTTATTTACATTATAAGCAAGAAATAAACACTCTATATTTCAGCGTGTACAAGAGAAAAATTATTAATTTTACAGTGAGTGCCTGTGCAAGATACAAACACTTAGTTTTAGAGTGGATTAAAATAGCTTTTTATGTATTTAATATATTTTTACGTGGGTATTTGTGAGCCAACTAGTGAAGTAAATAGTTTTTAATATTTGCTATTTTCCCATAAAAATCAATGTAGCCTACAATTTACATGAAACAAGTTTCCCCGATTTTACGAAGTAACTTCACAGAAAGCTATACCAAAATTATACAATGCGTTCCTATAACATATTTAGGAATGCCTGAAATAGTACTCGATACTTGTTTTACAATAATATATTATTTAAAACCTTTATACTTGTTATCAATATATTATTCCAAACCTTTTCAAGAGTCCCCCCCCCCCCCCTAATTAATCGTATCGAAGTCCAATACTAGAATGTTTATTTGAAATGCATTTCAACTGAAGAGAAACTTTGATTCTAAAAATATTGTTATTCTAATGAATATACGTTATTTCCTCTTTTATCTTTGTGAGTAATTTAGATATATCTTAACTACGTTAAGAGTTTTTCGTTTTAACGATACGTGACAAAAATTCATGAGTATTTTACAATATGAATTACTATCCCTACATGCAGTGGCGTAGCTACATAGGGGCTAGGCGGGGCAGTGCCCCGGGGCCCTCAAGCTCAGGGGGCCCTCGATTAGGCATTATTTGTTGAGCTCGAATTTAAATAGACAAAAGTTTTTTTAATTAAAATTTTTGAACTCGTTTAGCCAAAATTCCATTTCACAACAACGAACAGGAACCCGGATCGAAATTCGTAGTACATCTGCCCAAAATATTTTTTTAAATAGCGATCATTTGCGAATTCATGCACAGTGTATTGAACGACATTTATTATGCATCCAAAACTTTACAAAAATATGACATTAATTTGGGCGAGGCGAGTAACGTTTTAGCAGAGAAGAAAGCAAAGTTGCAAATTTATAGAAATGATTTCGAATTATTCAAGTGCAAAGCCAGTGAAACTGCAAGAAAACATGGTATCGATACCCGTTTTCAAGAAAAAAGTCAAAGAAAAGTTAAAAAACATTTTGATGAATTGACTGCTGATCACCGATTTCCAAACCGAGAAAAAATATTAAAAATTAAGATTTTCAATAACGTACTAGACACAGTTATATCTTAATTTTATTGGTATGAGTGCATTCGGTTATATATTCGATTTTCTAACACCAACATTTTTATTACATGTTGATGAAGCAACTTTATTGCAAAAGTGTGACGAATTCCAAAGAAAATATTCAGATATAATCGGCCCTAGTTTTTCACTTCAATTTATTAATATTTACCACCTAGTTTTACCTCAACTAACTCAAGCATTGACTGTTTACCAATTATGTATAGGGAAATAATGAGCAAATATGGAGTGCTAGAATGCGAACAGCAATGCTAGTATTCTTTACAATTCCTGTCACTTCTGAAGCAGCTATACGGTCATTTATCACATTAAAAATAATAAAAAATTGTTTAAGAAATAATATGGGCCTAACTCGACTCCGACATTTATTGCTAAGGGCATTTGCAAACAAAACCGCATCAAGCCTGGATTTAAATTTATGTTGTATTATGATTGTAATTTATGATTGTAAATTATGTTGTTACTGTTTAATATTTTTATTAACTGCCCTGCAGTTCACAAAAAAGATCTTAAGTAGCTTAGCATTTTTAAAGTATTTGTATATTTCATATTTTTATTTGATAAAACCTAATCAGCTTACATAGCAGTGGGGCCCCATATTTTATTTTGCCCCAGGGCCCTTGGTTACCTAGCTACGCCACTGCCTACATACAGATTAATATTTTAAAATGTACACGTGTAATGACATTTTTATGTGAATTTTGAAATAAAGTATTCAGCGTTACATATGCATGTAGAGAAATATTTAAAACAAATGTTTAAAAAGGGATCATTAAACATTCCTTATTATCATTATAAAATTTTTGCTATAGTCAAAATTTCTGTGAAATTTTTTTAATTAATGAGAATTTAGTTAAATTATAAGAGTGAAGTATATAAAATTAGTTGTAGTTTGAGAAAAGTTATTTGAAAATTTAAAACATACATGTGTTGCATTAAAACATCAACAACACAATTTTACTATTAGATGAAGATTGTACATTAATTTTTGCAATGTAAGAACGCTGAAAACACCTAGGGTAATTTTTCAGAAGCGGTTAGTATATTTACGTATGCCTCGGCGCTTGTATATGAGTAAGACAATATTCTTTCCTTATGTTCCTTATGAGTATAGTACAAGTTTTGTTGAATAATTTGAATTAATTAGTTAATAATTTCTTTTATTGAGTTAAAATTCAAGAACATTGATTTTTCCCTAAATCTATGATAATATTTTCAACACTAACTTGCTTTTATTATTAAGGTTGTCTTTAAACATGGAATATAAAAGTTTTCAGAAGCCCTTCATATGTATTTTTAATCATGAAATCTTAAATATTAACGAATTATGCATTGGAAATTAATAAAGATCTTCAAGACATGTTCTTCCTTTAGATAATAAGAAATGTTGTATAGTTGATTTAAAGTTTATGTTATATACTACGACATATTTTAAAGGAAATTTGGGGTGCGTTATAGTGCGTGACTTTTAATATTACCAATCCATCCATCCATCCATCCATCATTCATTCATCAATCAATTAATACATTTTAAGGTACAATATAAGGTATATTCAATACCTTAATACCAAAAAAGTTCTATGACATTTGAAATCGAAAGCAAAAAACGGCGTTTAATTGACTGTCATTAGACAACATTTCAAATGCAAGCATTATTTTGTTTCATTTCAGAGCAAAATTATTAATTATTTTTTTATATAGGTTTATTTATAATCTTATTAAAGTCAAGCACTGCAACAACAATAAAAATGCACACTTTGAAAGCCATTAAATCCTCTCAGTAACGCTACTGCATTACTAAAAAATGCTCAACCTTTTAAAATCTAGAAAGTTTTAAAACAGACATTAATTCAAGGTGACAAGTTTTCGAGATTGAGTTAGGGAACTTTTACCCAAACTGTGAAAGACTGAGGGATAATTTTCTGAGGCCTGAATTTATCAGCGATCGCATAGTTTCACTTGACATATTTCTGGTATGAAACTTTAAAAAAATCACTTAGGAATGCTTTGTAAAAGAAAGTAAAAACCTCTTTCTGTTAATTGGACTGGAAAATACTGAGTCATCAATTAATATAATTTTTGATTGAAAAAAGTATTAACTTGGAATATTTTTTCTTTTTTTTAAATGAAGTAATCGATCAATTAAATTATGATTTTTTTTTTATTTCTTAGTTTTTTTTATTTTAGATTATTTTTATTTTGGTGTTAGATAATTAATTGCGGAAATATATGATTTTTTATTTTAAATAATTTGTAACTTTTTTGTTAAATATATTATACAATACTATTCCGGTCAAAAATATTTTAGAAAACTGTTTAAATGCTAAGTATTTTGTTAGTATCCTCTAAAATTATTATTAGTTTCTTACCGTTTTCTTTCCAAATTAATTTGAACGATGATTTGTGATACAATCATTTTACAAATTAATTTTTTCGATGTTATGAAATGTTAGCTTTTTTAAGATCCACAACGTTATTTTTATAAACTGCGCAGCAATTGAATATTTTCTTGAACTGAAATTATTTGATTTTAATTCACATAAAACTTATTAAAAAAATAATTCTTTATTAAATTAATTAGTCTTAAAATAGCACATCAATTTTGATTTTTATATTGCTAAAACTGGTTAACTACGCCATGTATAATTACTATTTACATAATTTCATTTGTATTCATAATACATAACAAAAATATTTTGTTGTTTTATATTTATTAACCAAACCCACTAACAGTTATAAAAACCATTTTCAGTGAAAAAATGAAATACCTTAAATACAATTCAAGACTTTACCAAAAATACTTTTTCAACTACAAATACCAAATTCCCTCTTAACTTAATACGTTCCAAATTTTCCTCCAGACCCACCGAGAACTTTGCCATTTACTTTTAACTACTCTTTATATACACTGAAAACGTCAGCGAAAACTATTGGTCAATTGCTGCACTCTATTTGCCTTAGGAGGTTTCGCTCCGCACACATTTTCCGGTCCCTTCACCCTCTAAGTGTTCTCTTAAGCAGTTTTATTTCTATCCCGTGCTTCTATTTAGGGGATTGTGGATAAATAATTCTGTTTCTATTGCGCTTCGTTCAGAAGTGAATGAAGACTTATTTTACGAATTATTTATTAATATAGTAGTAAGTCTTATGTGTAATTCGAATTATATATTTTCTGCACTTATTATTGCTAAATCTTGCTGACTACTCCGTATATAATTACTATTTACATAATTTTATTTGTATTCATAATACATATTAAAAAGATTTTATGGCTTTATATTCATTAACTTAACCTACTCACAGTTATAAGGCCTTTTTCAATGAAACTATGAAAATACCTTAAATACTATTCAAGACTTTCCCAAAATACTCTTTTTCAACTACAAATACCAAATTATCTCTAAAGTTAATCCGTTCCAAATTTTCCTCCAGACCCACCGAGAACTTTACCATTTACTTTTAACTACTCTTTATATACACTGAAAACGTCAGCGAAAACTATTGGTCAACTGCTGCACTCTATTTGCCTTAGGGGGTTTAGCTCCGCACACATTTTCCGGTCCCTTCACCCTCTAAGTGTTCTCGTAAGCAGTTTTATTTCTCTCCCGTACTTCTATTTAGGGGATTGTGGATAAATAATTCTGTTTCTATTGCGTTTGGTACTAAAGTAAATGAAGACTTACAATTACGAATTATTTATTAATATAGTAGTAAGTCTTATGTGTAATTCTAATGATATATTTTCTGCACTTTGAGAAAATATTCTATTGATTACATTTAATTGAATATCTATATAATTATTATTATTTATAGTATTGGGACAAGGATTTTCTTGTTTCATTCTTATTATTCAGGAGACATTCTAAGAGCAATAGTCCATTCTGTCAGTTCATAACTCTTTTTTACATTTGCATGTGTAAGTTTCTTTAAGAACAACCTAGGATTTTTTTTTACTTACTACTAAATATTTTACGTGACTTCCTTTAACCTCTTAACGGTAGGATAATTTTCAAGAAAATGGTCAGAAGTGGTGATTTTTTTAATCCTTGAAAAATTATATAAAAATATGTGTATGAATAATATCTACGCTCATTTATAGTTTTTCATTGGTTTTTTGCTTGAAATGTTCAAAAAGTTAGTTAATTTTACTTGATTTATTTGGTAAATGTAAGTTATTTTAGATTCATAGGTATGTTACTACATATATCTTCCGCCATTGGCATTTTAATTGATGGATTTAAGTTAAGCAATAATCTTATTGACGCATTACTACTGATCTGAGCACGCAAATATCGTGGGAGGGAAGTGAGAAACTTTACCACTTTCATTTTAAGGAAGCGAGAAGGATTAACTACCCCTTCAACTTTCTTTTCTACTACGCACTAGAGGAAAACTATTGGTCAACTGCTGCTCTCTATTTACCTTAAGGGGACACAGCTTCTGGCTACATCTTCCTCCAAGCATACCTTCTCTTCAACATCTTTATTCCTATCCCTAGCATTCTTTGGGGGGCTGTGGATAAATATTCTGCTGAGGGAGCGTATATTTCGGGAAGATGTAAAATTGAGCTTTCAAAAGAAAGTGGCAGGTAATTTTCTCTCAGTCTAAAGATCGATTGTGAAGAGGTAGTTTTCAAATTGGTATACAGTAAGGTTATTTAATTAGGAACGTATGATGGATATTGCATCTAAAAATGATTTTTTTAAAGGGAATATAGCATACAGTTGTTGTGAATATAGAATACAGTTGTTTGTTAAAATAGGAGGTTTTACTGTCAGTTTAATACATTTTCGATTTAAACTACCATAAATAATGTTGATAAATCTCGAAATATTTCGATTAGGAAGTTTGAAAGGAGTTTTAGTTAAAACAAGAAAATTAGTTTTTAACTGAAATTTTTTCCATCACTCAAATAAATGATGACCATTATTTTAGGTTCATAAAATAGATCTTTTTAATTAGTTTAAAAGTACTTTCGTAATTAATACAATTAAGAAATTTATAGTGTATCATAATAAACTTTAAAGTATGTTTTATTGCTTAGAAAAGTTTATTCCTCATGGAATATGAAGTCACCGCTTTCTACTATACAACAGTTTTGATAATATTATATGTCGTATTTTTGCATATTAAAATATATGCTATTTGATATTTTTAGAAATGTCAAATATATTAAAATGGCTCCAAACATATGTGCCAATGGTTTTTTTTCAAAAAATATATACAACACTGACTGTTTAAATTTACCAATAAAAGCATATTCATTGGTGTTCTGGTATATATAAAAATTTTTCTAATATTTCAACTTCATTAAAAAAAAACTCCTCAAATGTATCTTTTCCTCAAAACCTTTTGTGAAATGTACATATATACTAAAAGCCTTTCTTAAGAATGTATTATTGGTTTTTTAGAAAAAGTATTTATGTACTTTTTTTGCAATTTAATTTATTTTTACGTTTCAACCTATTCATATCAAGGACTATTATAATATCAAGGACTGTATCTAGACTTGGTTATATTTCCGGAAGAGTTTTTTTATGTGGAAATTTTGAAACCTTATATACCAAAAATCATTATATACGTTTTCATATACATTTCAATGCTATCTTCTAACTCTATATATTTTTTAGCACATAGGCAGAAGTAATTATTTTTTTCACTGCATGATATTTAAAGTAATTTTTTTTATAAATCAATTGAAATAAATATCCTACTTAAAATTAAAAAAATTATAATGAAATAAAATTAACTATTAATTATTTTAAGTTAGTAAAACTTTGCGTTGTTTGAAAACTATTCAGAGGCGTGTTTACACGTTCATGTATCTCTTAGGATATGAGTAATTTCGTTTGAGCCTATGTTATTTTATCTCCCTCTCCCATGCTCTACAAATAGCTAACTAGAGAGAGCCCTAACACCATAAAATCTAACTTTATATACCACCCCTTACCTCCCGACCAGCCAATCACATCAGTTTTCACCCGCGCCATCCGTTGGCGGGAGTGGAAAAGAGTCCCAAAAACTTGCTTCCTCCTCACTCAAGCACGTGCTTTTCAAGCACTCAGTGGCCCGGGAGAGAGTTTCGCGTTTACGAGGGAAAAAAGTGCGGTTACGGATACAGTGAGCAAAGTGTGACGTTTCATATTAAAATGAAAATTTGAACAAGAAATCTGGAATTTCGTGGTTTCGAGATTTTGGTGAAGTTGGATGTTATTTTTCGATTGGATTGTAAATTTTCGATAACATTAGAACGATATTCTATAGCAGAATTTTTATATGATATTGGATATGGAAAATTATGTAGTGTGAACGTATTTTTTAATCGGGTCAGCAGTTGATCATTTAGTATTATATTAAAAAGAAGTTAATTAAAGTGTTTGTTGACAACTTACATTATTTTGTAAAATTAATGCACCAAAAATACATTTAATTTTGATTTAATAAGGAATCAGTGGTACCTTTTCTATAACTGGAGTACACAATTTTGTGATAGTGTACTTTAAACCCATTCATTAATCACAGTACATCATATAGATTATTGCTTATGTAAAAAAACATTCTACTGAGACGTATTGGATATTGGCCAAAATAATGTGGCTGCAATCGAACAACTTTGTGTAGTGCAACAAGTGGAGAGTTTGAACAGAATTAACAATATGGCTCTACAACTGCTTAAAGTTTGCTGCTTTGTATTTATTGTAATGACATTGATGTTTGGTAAGTTTATTATTGATTAAAAAATTAGAATAAATCGAATAAATATTGACTTAAAATTACAATTTAAAATTATATTTATACTGCTTAGATTACTATTAATATTTCTTTATACATTGTTATTTTTTTTACATTTTGTTTCAGTTATTATTTTTTAGTTTTTTAAAGTACTTTCATTTATTTCATTTGTACATTTTTCAAAGAATTTCGTTTTCACTAAATTACTTTGTAAAAAGTTTACTTATTTCTTTGTGTACCCAAACTTTGTAAAACCCAAACGCTTTTTATTTAATAGATATTTATGCAACTAGTGCGAAAAGTAATGCTTTTTAAAACAAGTGGATTTTATTTCACGAGCGAGGTACGAGCGAGTGAAATAAAGACACGTGTTTTAAAAAGTTTACTTTTCGCACGTGTTTCATACACTATTTTTTATAATTGCGTGAAAAAAATCAAATCTCATTGGTTCAAAAATAATTCACCTGCTAATTAGACTAAAATAGACTAAGAGATGTTAAGGAAAACAACCAATGAACTCGCAGTTGGGAGCGCGTGACGCTATAAAAAACCAATAAGCGTGTTTCAACATTTTGTCAAAGAAAGCAACCAATGAACTCGCAGTTCGAAGGGCGTGACTTAAGAAATATTCCCATCGCGAGAAAAAAATTCATTGATTCAAAAATAATTCACGCGCATAATATTTTTAAATACAGCAGATCGATAAATCTTTGGATTTTATGAGTATTATCAAATCGAAATTTTACTTGAAATGTTGGCATCTTATAAAAAGAGTGCGGCAAAGTCTTTTTTTCACTGCTTTTGGGTGAAAAAAAGTACTTTTTTTCACTGTTTAAAAAAGTCTAGCTTTGTGCACGCGTCTGATATTGAAATTATAATGTTAAAGTCGGCTTTTTTTTCACGCAATTATAAAAAATATATTTTAAATTTACTTGTTCTTTATTTGGAGACACGTTCTGTATTTTTGTATAATTTATATTTTGGTTTTATTTTATGCTATGTGTTATCCTGTATGTTTTCATTTTATGTTTTCAATTAAAATATTTTTATATTAGTTTCCTCTTTCTTGTATTTTTACAACACATTTAACAACTTAGTTGAAATCAATGATAAAAAAGTAACTTATCAGTATTTTTTTTATAACCGATGAAAACATATTTTCTGTTGCAAATATGTACTTTTCAAATTGTAACATCGTACATTTGAAATTAGCGAGTCGAATTAATATTAACCTTAAATAGTTGATATATTCATTATCACCAAGAACAAATACAAGACACGAAGAGTGAAATTTCAAAACTTACATCCTCCAAAATATAATTAAAATATTGGTCCAGGCCCGTTTGTTGGTAACTTTTGGCGATTTTTAATACAATTGGATCGCCAATGACCGAAACGGATCCTATACCTTAATTACAATATGCGGAAAGCGAGTTTTGCCATTATACCCTTAACATGGACTCTGAATTTTTCCTAAAGGTATAAAAATTTCTTTTATAACTAATGAAAAATAAAGGTAAAACTGTTAGAGTTTTGAAAGTTCTAAAATCTGAAAATAAGTTTTCCAACAGTGCAGATAACTTGAAAAAAAAATGTTAACTTTAAACATTGATTAATTTTTCAATTAAAAGATTTTTATAAACTCTTTACCATAAAAATATAAATATTTTTTCAAAAGTAAATGAGTTAAAGCTTTTAATTGAAATTTCATTCCATGTAAAAAGGTTTTGACCTATTGTTAGACGTGACGAGGTCGTGACTTATATTTTTGTCTGTAAATCGAAACCTATAACTTGTTAACTGTTATCTGTCTTACTTAATTAAATTGTGCTTCAATTTTTTTCATTCCTACCCGATATTCATATTACAATATATTTTTTTTAGTTTTTTTAATTTAGCTTGCATAGCTTTAGGATACTTAGTTAATTAAAGAAAAAAAAATATCGGTATTTCATTACCTGTTGAATACTTTTCAATGGTCTATGCAATTCGCAACAAAAAGAATGTACTAGGATGATATCGAATATTATTTTGAGTTACAATTTGCTAAAGGAAATAAATCAAAGAGACATGACTCTCAATTGAAATTAGATATTTCTTACGTAATAGAATTACTGTTCTTAGAATTTCATGCCTAGATTACACTGGATAGTTGTTGACTGGTTTTGTAAAATTTCTTTCCTATATTTTTTTGCAAAAGAGCATTATGTACTGATTAAGTATTTATATTGTTTACAAATATTATTTATTTGCTATTATTATACATAATAAGTCTATTTACATGTAGAGTTCTAAAACTAGACAGATCACAAATACAAAAAAACCTAAAAGTGGACATCCAATGAAAAAAAAAAGAGATAGAAAAAGTCAATAAAATCACTTATATAGTATAGGGTAGTAGTATATAGGGTAGACTGACCAGTGAATGAACAGACTCCAGTAAATGAACACTTGGTAAATATAATTAAAAAAATATGGATTGAAAATCATTTCACTAGATGGATTGGCAACACTGACTTCCTCCCATGTAGTAGGAAGCTATCTGACATATGGTTGGTATTTTTGTATTAGTTTCCTCTTTCTTGTAGTTTTACAACAAATTTAACAACTTAATTGAAATCAATGATAAAAAAGTAACTTAACAGTATTTTTATATAACCGATGAAAAATATTTTCTGTTGCAAATATGTACTTTTCAAATTGTAACATCGTACATTTGAAATTAGTGAGTCGAATTAATATTAAACTTAAATAGTTGATATATTTATTATCACCAAGAACAAATACAAGACACGAAGTAAAAGGTCATTATGTCCTGGTGTTTATTCACTGGCAAACGCAGTTCCTTAAACGTTCATTCCCACTGGTTAGTCTACCCTACATAAAACAGCGAAACCAGTAAATAGTCTACAAACAAGATATTAATTAATAGGTCCGAATATTCGCAAACACCTTTTCTTAAACTTAGTGTTAGACATAAAAATATATCTTTGATCAGTTATTTAAGGATTTTTACATTGTTAAAATTTTCAAATGAAAATTGCAATGATTCGGCAAATAAAGTATTGCAAAGATAAAGCATTACAGTTGCTACTTAAGACCTGAAATATGTCCATAATAATATATGGTTAGTTTTTAACATTGTCCTTCATTTTGTAAATGGTATTTGAACTCTCTCCCATGAACTACATATTTGAATTCTATGATGTGCTGCAAGGTGTTTGAAAATTTGTATCATTTAGAAGCATTTTTTTTTGAAGCAGCAAGTGCCTTTATGCGAAATCGTATTTTTACTTCAGCACTTCAACTCTTCATAGTTTTATTCTTTTACTTGAAATTCCCTAAAAACGATTAAGTAGTTGAAAAATTCAAAGTAAATATGTGCATCGATATGGGTTGATACATATATAGATTTTATGATGTGCTGTAGAATGATTGTTTAAAAAATTATCCTACTTAGATAAGGTTTTCATAATAAATATTTTTTACTAAAGTAATGTTAAATTTATGAAGCAGTACAAATTCTTACAAAGTGCCTTTATAAAACACTTAATTTTATCTCTGCACTACAACACTTCGGAGTTCTATTCTTTTAATTGAAATCCCCCAAAAAACTATTAAGTACTTGAAAACTTCAAAGTAATTAGTCGAATCGACGTGGTTTGATTAATGACATGTTTTTACAAGACCTTTTTTTCACTTGAGTTAAACAAAAAAAAAGTTACGAATACATTTAATTTAATGCATCGGAATCGAGAAACAGTTGTCGTGAAGTTCTAATGGAGAAAAAATCACCGGCCAGAACGAGCTTCGTTATAAAGAGGTTGAAAAAAGAAAAAAAATAACGAAGAGACACATCATTGTAACATCTGGAATGTATTTTTAACGAGTGAAGAAAAGGATCAGGATAGAAAAAATACATCGCTTCTTCATTCCATTCCTCACCTTTATTTCTTACAAAGTTCAAAAAATATTTTTTTTCGTCCGCCATTTTTTTCTTGGTCCATTAGCCCGACTTGGAAAAATTCTTTTTCGTTTTCTTGAACTACAAGGGCGTGGAAGAACCATCTTTTGTTCCTCTTTTTTATAAATGGGGGAGGAGGGGAGGTACATCGTTTTCGTTTGACACTCCCGGCTTGAAAGAAAATTTCACATCTTGAAGTCTCGTTTAATTTCCCCAGCGGACGGGCTCCCAGCCATATTCCATTATAAAGAAATAACGTAAGTGTGCTCCTGCACCCTTTTTAAAAATAACTAGGTGATTCTTCAATATCTACATGCACTCTTTAACACTTTCAGTCTCAAAAATTAACTACACGACAGAAACATATGATATTTACAAAATAAGCTTATTTTCGGTCAAAAATAAGAGTCCCATAAGAAAAAAAAGTCATTTAAATTTTTTATATGGTTTTTGAAATAATGCTAAAATTTTTTAAATATGGAAAACAGCAAAATAAAAAAATATATTACCTAAAAGCAATTCGAGTTATAAAGTTTAAGGTATCTGACCATATTACTAAAAAAATTTGGAAATTATTTTAACCGAAATAGTTTAAATTGTGTTTTAAATATATGGAACTGAAGTGAACTTTTCAAAAATCAGGTAAAATGCTTGTTAGCTATTTTCTAAATAAAAAAAAAATAGTAGTTCTGGCTTCTATCGAGATTAATGTAAAATATTGTCGAATAGAACAAAATGTAAAGAATCGAATGATGTGTGTTTTGTATGTCATAACGGGACATAAACATTTGGAAAAAAAATATTGAAAGTGATGATTCCAAATGAAATCACTGGGACTGAAAGGGTTAAACAAACGAGCGATTTTAACTCAGTCTGAGTGAATTTTCACACATTTCGGAGTCGAAAATGCACTTCCTCTATAGGAGTGGATTTCACTCTTTTGTTTTGTTAAACCTCCAAAAAACGAGCGATTTTAAGGCGATTAGGAGTGATTTAGGGTGATTGCGAGCAATTTAGGAGTTAATTTCACTAATTTCCAGTGTCGAAAATGCACTTCTCCTATAGGTGGTTTCAGTGGATTTCACTCTTTTGCTTTAAGAGTGTAGTCTTCAATTTTCCTATTCTTCAGTTCTTCGTCAAACATTTCAAATCTTATTATTTTTAATTCTTCATGTTCTTGAATTCTTCATATTTTATTATTCTTCATATTCTTCAATTCATCTTATTCTTTAATTGTTTATATTCTTCATGATCTTCCATTCTTCATATTCTTCCAATCTTCATATGCTTCCATTCTCTTATTCTTTAATTCTCCACGTACTTAAAATTTCCTCTTCTTTAAATTCATCAAATCTTCAATTTGTATCTTCCTTCAAACCTCCAATTTTTGAAATTCTTCATATTCTTTTATCATTCAAATTCTGTATATTCTTCAAACTCCACGAATTCTTCATTTTTTTTTCAATTAAAAAATAAATCTGAATTTATCTAAATTATTAACCTCTTATGAAGAAAATGCGTACCTTATTTTAAATTGCAATATGTACTTAAATATTTTTTTTACCATACTACTAAAAAAAATTTTACTACTAAAAATACTACTACTAAAAATACTGTCCCTTAAAATAAGCCAATTGCATGGTGTATATATATGTCGAACTAAATTAAAACCATTATTTTGTGTTCATGAATTAATAATTTCCAAACAATAGAACAGAAAATTGTAGCAATTAAAATGTAGCTCAGGACTTTATTAGTAAAAAAGATAAAATTATCATAGAAAATTAAAAAAAATTAAAAATTATTAGGTACTGAGTGTAAATGCTTCCCGAAATGAACGCAAATGAATGTATTCTTCCATTAGATTGTTCCTCAGAACAAAGAAGTTTTATGAATGTGTAAAATGCAATAAAAACGTTGAAGCAAGGGTTTCTTAAGTAATAGTCGATACGATACATGTATATTTTAGAATCTTACTTGGATTTTTTTTCTCAAATCCTTTTTTTCCCTAATTTCTTTTTACATTTACTCACTTCTGTGTCGAAGGTTTATCGGTTCTCATAGGGATAGGTAGAGGTTTAACTTTTATTTTTTCTTATCTAATACAGTTTAGAACTTACATATTGCAGAGTAATAGAAGTGGGAAAAATATTTCAGGAATTGTGTTCGATTCAAACTCTTGTACATTTAACTGTAACTACATTCATTACTGTTAAACGTATACATTTTTTTTATTAAAGGTCTTTGATTAATTATTTACAAGACTAAATACTAAAAAAGCAGCTTTAAAACTACAGTGTCGCAAAAGGAGTGTGTGCATCAGATATTTTACTTTTATATTAACTGTCGAATATATAAATTATCTGTAAAATAATATAAAAACTCGGGGTAATATTTTGTATTTAAAGTAGCCGTCTATGTTAAAGTACCCATTTCAAATATAAAACTGATCGATAGACATGATCAAATCCGTCTGCCGGTTGGAACGCAGTTTATCGACATTGCACCATTGTCATCTCTTTAAAGTAAACAATAATTACAAAAACCTAATCGTGCTTAATTCATTTTTTAACTACTTTTGTAATCACGTTCATAAAATATTTTTAGGATTTCACATAATAGCTTTTTTCAGAAGCTTTTATCAATTTAAAATGTATTTTAATAATTTGCAAAAGCGGAATGCATTTTAATCTGACCATTGAAGAGACTTATATAACTGCCAATAATGACATGATAAATGCAATAATATTTCGCCAAATGTCTAAATCTGGTGAATTGCAGTCATTCAAATTCAGTAATTTATGGCGCTGTTTTTGAAAAATTTATTTCAAGAAGCCTTCTAAACTGTATTTTACACAATTTTTTTTTAAGTGGTTTACTTAAAAATAGATAAATTTAATTGAAGAAGTAATTACATTTGAAAGGAACAATTTAAATTAACCCAAACATTTCGCTATTACATAGCAGGGAAAAGTCTTGCATGAATTTGCAATCTTATTAAGTACTTTTTGTCAGTTCTATGTAACTGAATTTTGTCGACATTTGACATTCTTTAAATTTTACCTCAGGAACCTACCAATTGTGTTTTAGTCACAGAGGTATTTGATTAATCTTTTTTTTTATCTTACACCAAAACAAATGTCATTTTTTAAAAAGATTAGTGGTCCAGTTATTTATATTTTAAAATCCATATATCAAGAAAATATTAACTTTTGAAAACATTTTGCTACAGGCTATAATATAAAAGACGGATTGATTATTGGCGACTTTGGCTAGGTTTGAAAATTTAAAGTGGGCTTGCCGTACCTATTAAGTTTCATTAAATATAAAGTGAAATACACTAACATGAGAAAGATTTTTCACGTATTTAATCTAATCACTTATTGAGTCAAATAAAATTTTTTATCATGTCAAACACAAACATTGATTTTGAAAGTATTCTGATTGTAATCGGAAACTGAAAACCGTTAGAAATGTTTACATCTTTATGGTTCATTTAAAATTTAGCCAATTTCTTTAGAACTTTCATGCCAGTCCTCCTCAAAGAAAACATTTAACTGATTTGGCTATTGGCCTCTGCTTCTATTCCGATTCACAATGTGCTTCTTCACCAAATATGGCCTATTCGAACTGGCCCTCGGTCCGCTGGTACTTGGTCCGCCTTCATCTTCCAGAGCGGCCTCGATCTCTTCAAGGGGAATGTGTGGGCTCATCGGCACGGCAGCAGTCGCGTACTTCCGAGGTAAGTCTTTGTCCTTCTTGATGGCGGCGTTCAGATGGCGAGGCTGGATCCTGGTCTTGTCCTCGGCCTGGGCCGTCCTCATAGAACGCTCGACGATCTCGGCCGTGAAGTACTCCAGGACGGCGGTCAAGTAAACGGCGGCTTTGTTGCTGATCTTCGGGGCGACTTCCTGAGACTGGAGTTTGGCCCGGACTCGGCCGACCGGGAATCTGAGGCCGGCCATTTCAGATTTGCTGGTTCTTTGTCTTCGGGCACCAGACATCTTGGAAGTACTCGCAACAAAGTATTAAAAGAAGATGTCCAAAATGTGTTGAGCTATTGAGAACTGTTTGTTGTTAAACTAAAGCGGATTGCTTCTCAGAAAAGAATAAATAATTTCAAATTATATTTTTGAGCAGTTGGAAGTTGGGACGAAAAGAAACTTAAATCGAAACAGACTAATTTAAATTTTTCGAAAATTTTGATCAAATCCGTTGGATATGCACGTTCAAATAAAAACGCGATGTTATCAGAAATTAAAAAAGTAAAAGTATATTACAGTGATATTTTCAATTTATTTTAAAACATAATACAATGGAGAATACCCTGAAAATAATGCTGTGTTTTATTCTTTTCAATGCTTTGGTTTTATGGTTAAATTTATGTTTTATATTTTTTGTAAATAATTTTTTAAAATAGAAAATTTACTAAAAGCATCGAGCTAATGTATTAATGCAAGAGTATTAGTACATACTTTCCAAACCTGCAATCTGACGACGTTCAATTTTTTTTTTTAAAAGTGCAAAGTTCGAGCTATCTAGGTTCGAGCTATTCTAGCTATCTTGCTGAATGTTTGGAAACTGTACATTCTATGCGAAATTATAATTCTAAACTCAAAACAAGCTCAAAATTGCGTAAACGTATAACCATATATAATTAAATCCCTACAAAAGTGAATTCCCCCGTGTTTGTATTGAAACCATTGTTTGATTTTTTACCGTATATTCTATTAAATACTTGTAATACAGGCAAAGTTTTTTTTACGAATTATTCTGCTTTGAAAAGAATAGTAATGAAGTCAATACTTACTTTCTGAAAAAAAGTAATTAAAAAAAACATTTGAAGTTCGTTTTTGTGTGTATATCTAAAATATATGCTTGGTATTAGAATATCTCAACTTTTAAATACAATTCAAATGTGTTCGACTCCTGATTCTAGTTCTGTAATATCGGAAAGTGTGATTTAAGTTTGAAATCAGTAGCTCTCTTCGATATTTAGCAATTTCCTTAAAACCTAAATAGTACTATCGAAGATATATTTTCCCCATTAGTGTTTTTCTAAAAAAACTTGATACTATGACTTCCGACAAGTTCTACACACTCGAGTAACAAATTCGAAGTCTACTACTTGTTTTAATTTGTAAGCAATACCTTTAAAACCTAAGCAGTTCAATGACAACTACCCTTTACATAAGAGTGATTTTGTTGAAAAACCTTTTGTAGTTTTCCACCAGCACTTGGAACTCCCTTAATACATTTGAAGTTAATGTCTATTTTAGTCCAAACTGATTTTGGGTATTAGACAGACGGACAGTTAAAAAAAAACGCGCTATTTTTTAGAATTAGCACCCTCTAAAACCTTCTGGAGAATAAAGATTTTCATTTCAGATTTTCAATCCTATCGCAATAATTTAATTTCTTTACATTTCATATTAGAACATTAATTGTAATAATTATATGTAATAAGTAATAATTATACGTTTTGTAACAAACCTTCAGGCCAATGATAATGCAATTTTTGAGTGCAGAACAAATAAAATTTTTTTTGAGTGATTTGAATTGTAACTAAAAATTGTTTGTGTTTGGAAGTTTATTAAGTAAATATATGCACATAATTATGTAGTAATATTACATATAATCATACAAAAAATACTCATTTTCCCTTAATCAAATATGCGTGCTGAATGGAAATATGTTATTTTTTTAAAAATTCTGTTCCATTTGTATGATACTGCTGATAATTAAAGGTTTTCAAAGCTTTAATTAGTGTGTAACTGTTAAGGAAAACTCTATGCTGTCTCTTGTAATTATATGTTTGGTTCCGTCTACATTAGAAACATTATACTTTTTAGTTTTGAATATTTGTGTCGAAAGGAAATATTTTAAAAAAAGAAAGTAGCGTAATTAATGCATATTTTCTTTAACGACTTACATTAAATAAATATAAATTTTAATTTTTAATAAAAGAATATTCATTTGATATTATTACTAAGGAAAAATTGCATCAAAATGGCACATTTCAAACAACAATAAATGTATGAAAATAAATTTTTATCGAGTGTCGATTGGCGAATTAATATCACGTGAGAATAGAGCACCAATCGGATCCCCGATCGAAGGAAATTCAAGAATGAAAAATGAAATGTTTGTAAACGCTTTAAATTGATTTTTTTGCACATTTTTATAATTTTTTAAAAATTATTTAAATTGTTTTTAAGTAATAATTGTGATACAGTTATATTACTGTTTAACTATAAAATGCTCTAAAAACGTGATGATATTTAACATGTTTACTGCAACAGGGCACAGTTGTCATTTGTAACAGAATTAAAAGGCGGTGGCTCAAGTATAATTTTTCATTTATATAATTATATATAATTTAATAATTTAATTTAATTTTATATATTATTTTATTTTTTTTATTTAATTTATAACTTATGTAGCATTTAAATCTATGTTAAGTAAGGTAGGAAGCAAAATAATATATTCTTTTCTATTACTCCCAATTGCATTCTTTGAAAATAGTTAAAATGTCTTCATTTGTATATTTTTAGGAATATACTGAAATACGTATTGATAAAACTAAAAAAAAAACTTAATTGAGATTTTGATAGTTTTGTATGTTTCAATAATGTAACCCAATGTAATTTATTCGCACATAGTTCATAAAAGCAACTGTTGAAAAACTAAAATTAAATTTTCTATTTGGGTTATTATACACATATGCAACTATGCAGTCGATTTTTTTTACGTAAGACATATATTTGAAATAGAAAAAAAAACTTCATAAGCAGAAATAAAAGTAGCATTTGAATTTGTGTTGAGTAAGGTAAGATAAAAAAAATATATACTTTTTTCTATTACTCGGAATTTTTCTTTTTGAAAATAGTTAAAATGTCTTCATTTGTATATTTTATACAATTATTTATAGAAGAAACTGAAATTAACATTTAATAAAACAAAAAAATCTTAGTTGATATTTTAATAGATTTGTATATTTCAGAAATGAAACTCAACATGATTTATAGTTCATAAAAGTCACTGTTGAAAAACAAAAGTTAACTTTTTCCTAAAAAACTTTACAAATGCAAAAAAGAACTCATCCTGGAAATAAAGTCCTCATATATTTTTATTAAAATGACAAGCCTTATTATTTTTTAAAACATAGAAAAACAACAACAAAAGCAGGGTAATAACGCCACGGAGGTTACAAAAGAAAAGGCAACGACCAACCACTGTTTTAGTGATCTCGCTATAAGAAACAATTTTCTTCCTTTTTTAATATCGAACCATTTATTCAAGAATATTTTTTTCCTTTCGGCAACCTTATTGCAGTTTTAATATGAATCCCTGAATGCAAAAAGAGATCAAGTCCGCAGGAGATTTTCCCATCACGATTCTTCCTTTTATAATGTTAGTGAATGAAGAGACGTGTAAGGAAATTTTCCAGAATAATTGCCTCCTTTTTTACGTTTAGTGATTCATATGTGTTTCTTACTTTCTTTCATGTCTTCTTTATTTTAAAATAAAAAAAAAATACCTCCACCCCAATAGAAAATGAGACCACCTAACGTTACTTTTGTTAACGAGCTTGGCGATTTTTAATTATTTTTGTCGCTGCAGGAATTCTCCCAGTGAGTATTTTTTGGGGAGATATAAAGTATAATAACCTTTGGTTACTTGTGTCTGTTTTAAGTTTAGACAGAAGCTGTTTAAATTGAGGAATTGTTTTTTATGGTCTTTTTTGCATGATTTGGGGGTTAATTGAACTTTAATCATGTTAAGCTTCGCAACGAACCTCAAAAATACGGGTTCTCACCATGGAGAATTTCAATTATGTATCATAAAATTTGTCCATTGAAGTTTTGAGGTACTGTGTCGTAAGGTAGAATTTTTTTGAGAAAATGAACAACGTCTGATGAAAAAAAGAACAGTCATACGCTTTACATATAAGAATACGGCAATCAAAAGAAGTTAATCGACTTTTTAAATATGGCTTTCACCCAAACAATTGTTTTGACGGAAAAGCATCACGCATCGAATACTTTATTTTATCTCCAAATGATAATAGTGATGAGTCTCAAATGATTTAATAGTGATTTTAACAGTGTATTTTTTTAGACATTGTCAATCTAAAAATATGTATTGAGTAGAATAACTTAGCTTAAGTGAGAGAGCTATGTTTTTCCGTGCATAACGGCTGTTAGACCATAACCTAGCTCTTGCGACCTCGTGTGATGAGAGTGAGGAGGCCCAAATGAGTGATACGGCCTTTTTTGTAGCATTTATAGCAAAGAAAAAATGTGCACTCTTAAAACGAACGAGCTATTTTAACTCAGTCTGAGTAATTTTCACTCCTCCAATCTGGAAAATGCACTTCTCCTCTTGGAGTGGATCCTTTGTGTGTTAAACCTCCGACAGAATCACTCCAAACGAGTGATTTTAACTCAGTCTGATTTAATATTCACTCCTTTCTAGTGTCGAAAATGCACTTCTCCTACTGGAGTGGATTTCACTCGTTTGTTTTAAGAGTGTGTATTTATAGAAAAGGAGAGGGTCTCTAAGTAACCATGAAACATAATTAAAAAAAATCTTTGTAAAACATACTTTTTAGCATACATTTGTATGAAAAGTATATTTAAATTAAGAACTTCATAATAATATACGTGTAGAAATTTGCTTGGGTCTTAAGAGGATAAAGTTAAATAAGTCAAATTCATAATATAATTTAACTTTTTTTGTATGGAATACCCGTTCTTGAAAAATAACAACCATTCAGCCTCACTCACTTTTTTCGCCATTATCCCCGAGTATTTTTCTTGGTTTCTTCAAACGTGCTTTTCCTAATGCAATTACGTGTGTCTTGAGCTATTTGGTTTAATATTTCAAGAGATAACGGGCTTTTCAGCGGTATTATAATTAAGCTATTTTGGGGGCTCGGATTTTAACTTTTGGCGACGCTCTCTGGATCTTTTGGTTAATTAGGCATTTTCTCCAAAAAGAAAGTTTCTTTTTGCAGAAAAGTAAAAGGATTATTCGATTCCCTCTTGAAGAAAGTTTTTTATTGTCGTTATTAAAATATTTTTAAGTAACGTAAAAATGGCAAAGGCTTTTAAGAAGTAAAATTCAGGAATATTTGTTGAATAGTAAATTGTAAGACTGAAAATTGGACTGGCGCTAGTTTAATTGTGATGGAATTTTGTATATTTGTGCACGGTGTGTGCAGAGTTGGTATCCAATTATCAAATCGTATGCTTCAATGTGTTTCATAGAATTCGTTTGTTATTCGCTCAAATAGGATGTAAAGTTTTTTTTAAATCCTGGAAGTGGATTTTTTGAAATAATTTCTCATGTTTTCTGCTTTTAATATTACGCTTTCTTGTAATATTAAAAAAATCCTAGTTAAATAGGTTTTGAGTGCGTTTCAGACTGTTAGTAAAATCACCAGTAAATAATTTTGTTTAAAAAAAAAACGTTAGGTAGTACACAGCAATCGATAATAGTTATTGCAAAGTAATACAAAGTTATTACAAAGAAGGCTAGTTAAAAATTGACATCGTGGTGATTCCAGTCCCCCCACATTTGGGTCCACCTGTCCCAGTTTTAGAAATAAAATCTCATATTTTGTTAGAAAGGTATGACATCATACACCTAACATTCCAAACTTTTTGTAAGTCTGTCTGTAATGTGTAATGTCTGTAAGTTTGTCTGTCGGATTGTCTTTTCCGTAAATATGCTTTTCAATGGCCTGCTGTTACTTAAGTTATATAACATTCCGAGTTTGAATTTTTTTGTTAAAAATGGGGCCCAGATGGCTGAGTGGTTTGGACTATTATGCTAGCGGTCTGAGTGCTGTAACGGGTGCGGGTTTGATTCCTGCCTTTGAATTGGGTGAACTTTTATCTGCGACAGTAAAAATTCTTTCTGTTTCTGTCTTACTTGACGAAGGCTTATTAAGAGAGTCTCTGATCAAGCACACAAGCTGGAATATATATGCATTTACCCCTTCGTAACAAATACAGTTATATCAGAGTCCCATTTGTAATATCTTTTGTCTGCCTTGACGCTTTTCTTTGCATTTATCCAATGGATCTTCTTTGCATTTATCAAAGGTATAATATTATACCTATGCGGAATTATATTTGTTTTGCTGAATGTACATTAAGCTGCATATTTTGAGCAATGTGCCATTTTGAAAATGAATTATGACTAAAAAAGTAAATAGGTATTAATTTTCAAATACCTTTATCTGTATGTGTTATGTAAGAAAATATTTTTCAAACTCTTTTATATTAAACTGTTGAAATTTATTAAATAAAAAAAATTCACAAATGCATGTTGAGCACTTGGATATTATAAATTGCGTCAATTGCGTAATTTAAAATTCATCAACGTAGTTATTACATTGTCTTTGAAATGTGTATTTTGTTTTTTAGATTTATTGTGGCTTCTAGAAGATTGAATTATGTAATATTTCTATTTAAAAAAGGATATAAATTTGATTCACAAGTATTATGTCTTAAATAATGAAAAATCTCTGGATAAAATAAATTGATCATCTTTTTAAATGGTTTTTTATGCTTTTTTACTGCAAGTAGTTAAGATAAAATTCAGGAACCATCTTAATAAACTATTTTTGAAGCATCTAATATGTCAAAATGTTTGGTCTATTAATAATTAAAAATCTCGATACAAGCACGCAAAATCTTTAATTTTTTTTCAGAGATGCTCTGGGCTTTCAAACTTCTTTAAAATATGTTATACATAGCTAACACGCAATAAACTTTGCCCTAAAATAATTAATAATTATAAAAACTATTTTCACGCTGGTGTACTTTAAGTAAGGCACATCGGTCTTTACTATATAAGATAAAACTTGGAAATGGTGTTTATGCTAGATGAGTATGCCAATTGAGAAAATCCAAATTAATAATAAAATAATTTTGCTTTTTAAAATATATAAATGCTGCTAAAATTTCATCAAAGTTTCGAGTTTCTCTAGAATAGAGAAATGAGGAATTAATTTGTTATATCTCTGTAGCTGTTTTGAATTTATAGCTAATCATTAAAAATCAAAAAGAAAAACTGCTTATTTTTTAAGATGTTAATATTGAATATGATAACAAAACTAAATAATTTTTATTTCCCTACTTCAATTTCTTGCAAGATATCAAATTTTGAAGCAGCTTTTTATACAAAAAATACTATTTTTTGAGAATCTTTCTGAAATTGCAAGTTCTAGACAGATATTACTTTTCGTTAAAACTGCCACAACTGTTCTTTATATAATCGTCGACTAAAAAAATAAATTGTATGTGACATTTAAAACTTTAAGTACATTTTAAAACAAATAAAGAAAAAAAATATTTTTTTTCCAGAACTCACCTCGTAAGGTAGGAATATACATAGCATAACAACATAATAAACTTCAAAAGAAAATATTTTTTCCAAGTCATCAATATTAAGAAACAATACGCTACGCTTCCAAAAACATAAAATAACTTTCTCTGACTTTATCACCAATATTGAGGAGAACGTATTTGGCATTGATCTGAAAGAGAAGTTGAATTCACTTCAGATGTTACGATGATTTAAAAGTGAGTTTTCGGAAGAAAAAAAACATCAATTTATTTCGGATTAAACCTTAGAAGTTTTTTTCCTGCTTTTCTGAAAAGGAAAAGGAAACGACAAATCGCTTTAAATTCGGCATTAGAATTTTTCCGCTGATCATTAATGGGGATTTAATGTAATCTTAAAAGCCCAGAACTAGCTGTAATATTTAAAAAATAATGTCTTATATATACTTTTTTTTATTTAGAAATGTGTTTGTGATAGATAAGTTGTTCAAAGAATATGTAAATGGCTTTTAGTTGAAAGTAACTAGTTGGAACATTTCATTTTAAGTATATTATAAAGAACTTTTTTAGCGTTGATAATACTAGAAGAGAGAAACATTTTCGGTCGGAGTATAGAATATTTTAATTCCAGGTATTATCAATGATGGAAGTTAAAGTATTGTTTTCTCACTATACTGTGTGTATATACTAAACTATCAAACTTTGTAATACTTAAATAAAGTAGCTGCTACGTTGTATAAATCTTATGTTTATCACACTGTTAAAAATGTTTGCCTGGTTTCACCTTAATAATGATTTCTAGTAGCTGAAGGGCCTGTGTTGTTACTACTTTTTACTGCTTTAATCCCAACTATTTAAATCATCATTAAATCATTACTAATTATTGCTGCTTTATTCATAACTAGGTTAATGCTAATATTTATAGAAAGTTTCAAAAAACTAATGATACTTACCGATAGTTTTGCTTCATATCAACTTTAGTTTATAATCTTAAATAAAGTAGCAGTTACGTTGTATAGGTATATCTCATTTTTATCACACTCCTAAAATGTTGTGCTTGGTTTCATATTAGTAATAATGGTTTTTAGTAGCCGAAATGCCTGTGTGGTTATTATTTTTTACTGCTTTAATCTCAATTATTTAAATGATTACTAAAACATTACTAATTTTTACTGATTTAATCACAACTAGGTAAATGCTATTATTTAAAGAAAGCTTCGAAAAACTAATGATACTTACCGTATGTTTTGTTTCATACCAACTTCAAATAGTAGATATTTCGTATAATTTAAGCATCATTTGGATAAAAAAGCAGATTAACATTTTCAAAATCTTTAACAGATTACTAAATAAAAACAACTTATATAAAATATTTCTTTTTACTTATTTTTAAAGATACCTAATGTTAGCAACAAAGAAAAAATAGTTTGGAGACATTGTATTTCCATCTACAACTAATTTTCTACATAATTATATTCCTCCCTTTTCCTGTTTTCGGGCAAACTTATATAATATTAGAAGTTAGGAGCTCTTGATGAAGTTGAACACAATAAAAAGTCTTTCATTTTTCTGCGATGGGGATTTTTTTTTACCCTGAATTTCCGTACCATCAGTATTTTGTGTTAGAAAATAAATGCTAATTAATATTTTTAATAATATGCAGTACTTTTAATCTCAATTTTTATAGCAAGAAGCAAAAATATTTGAGTTTTAAAAAAGTTCTGCAATTATAGTTTTATTTATCAATAAGCTTATTTTTAGGTATCATATAATTAAGTTTAAATTTACTTTTGATTAAAAATTATGATAATTTGTTCTTATTTGTTTTTTAAAACAGCTTCTGCTTACTATGAAGACTCCACACTCTCAGAAATAAGACTTTCATTTTTGACGATTCATGAATCCTCAAGCCTCATTTCGTTAATTTTGAGGATTGCTTCGTCAAAATATCACGTGACCTTTGAGTAAACATGAATCCTCACTTTTGCGATCGTGATTTGACGATTCTGTAATTTGATTTTGAGGAAACTGAATCTCATTGTTGTACTCACATGCTCAAAAATGACGAAATTTTTTTTTAGATTAGACGACATTCAAATCCTCATAAAAATGACGTTTCAAATTTCCTCACTTTGATTAAACGAAAACTTGGAGCATTTGCCAGTAAACGGAATCGTCAAAATTAAGGAAAATTTCGTCGTTTTTGAGCATTCATTTTTGAGAGTGCATTTTAACTTACTAGTACAGAAACAAATTTTTTAAAGACATTTCTTCAATTAAAGTTTTATTTATCATAAATATTACTCTTAGGTATCACTTCAATAATTAAAAAAAGTTTTCTTCAAAATTACTTTGAATAAAATATTCTGATACATAGCTGATTTTAAACAGCTTTTTCTTAGTATGAGACCACTATTTTAGGATCTTTTGCATACTGCGCTCTCTAACCGTTTCCCGATATGAGTGGTTTGCGACTTTTCTACGAAACCTAACTCTCTTGACCGCAAAGTAAAACGAAAAATATAATTTTTAAAATCTTTATACGATCTTTTGGTAGGTACTCAATCCCTATAAGAATAGATACCTACTTTTAAAGCGGGTTCCTAACTGCTACAAAAATCGTTAATCAAAGAAGAATTTAAAATCCCCAGACTAAAACCTTCAGTGAAAATAACTTTAAAAAAAAACAACAGTTCATCGTCCAAACGTACTTAAAAATATAGGGGAGAGAAGGGGAATGACGCCACCTTAAGGGAAATTGAATTTTCATGCAGAATTGTGTTGCAATTAATGTAAATTGTAATGAGCATAGCATACTGCAGTTCATAACCTATCTTGTAATAATTTTTTAAAATTTAAATCTTTAATAGAAACTGAATAAAATTGTATTTTTCTAAAGCTCGCACAGTGGCGGGATTACCCCGGTATCTGGGGTAATGCCGCCACACCACTGGGGTTATGCCGCCACATCAATAAACAAAGCAAATAATCTATGAAGAATGGAAAATTACACATTAAAGCAATACATATAGAACTAAAAGAGGTTTAATTAACTTTGGAAAGGTAAATTGTACAGGATACAGCTCTTTTATTAACTTTCTATGTGCAACTAACTATGCGGGTTTTTTTTAAAGTTTCGTTGTTCTATTTGACCAGTTCAGTTATTCTTTTTCGGATACGTGGCATCTCTAACGAAAACTAATAGGTTGTAGGGCCAATATATGAAATTTCTATTTTACGGATTATGCCGCCATCCTTTTGCATGTGGCGGCATAACCCCAGAGTGATGTGGCGGCATTACCCCAGTAAGACAAAATGGCATAGACTGCTTGTTTAAAGAAAGGTAGTTAGCCTAGCTTCCAAACTAACGACGTGATAAAATAGCCAAATTACTCTTTTAAATGATATATTACTGATATTCATCTAACTTAGAGATAGCAGTCACTTATCGCTTAATTTCAGAAGGCTCAAGATTAGATGAAAATCACTAAAAACCGTATTTTTTAAATAACTTTACACCAACTCACCGCACGGCCATAAGCGTTTATACTACAAATTACTTTGTTTCCTGCTGCAGGTCAGCGCTCACAATCCCCCTCCCACACACACCGCTGGCGAGATACAAGGGGTGGCGGCATTACCCGAGGTGGCGGGATTCCCCTTCTCTCCCCTACATTTCCTTAAAAAACTGTATCCTATAATTTATTTATAACAAACGAATATTCTTTAGGTACATTTTGATAACAAATAAAACCTCAGCAACCTGATTCGTAATCTTCAGCGTTTCCCCTGAATTTCCTTTTGAGTGGCCGGTCACTTAAGCCAGGCCGACTTATCGTCTAAATAAGCTGGGCCAAGTAAAGAAGCCGGACATAAAATATGACCATAAATCGTCGAAACGATGTTCATCGACATTTGCGCTAGATGAATCTACTAGAGTCATTGCTCTAGAGATTTTTTTTCATCCTGGGACAGAAAAGAAACCTATAAATTTCCGTCTTTCCGGAAAAATATGTTGGAAATTTCCCCTAGCCGATGGGGATTTTTTCCTGTTTTTGCTGTTGCATCCAGACTTCTGTTGTGGGGAAACTATAAATAGGTCACTTTATCAGGAGGGATCAGAGATCAGGGGTTTCTCTGGAGTTGCTTTGCTCGATCTATCTTCGGTGGTTTGGTAGTTTCATTGTTTTTCGCCGATGTTGAGGTTTGAGTGCTTAAGTGAGTTGAGTCACTTTCGGGACTAGTTTTTAATTGGCGAGAGAATAGTTTGTAACATGTTGCTTTACAAAAAGTTGGTCCTACAGCTCAATAATGGTCTTTAACACTGGCCTCTCTTATATGCAAATTGTTAGAAGTCCAACAAATAATTCTGGCTGAGCGGGAACTGGTACACTTCGAACATGTGGTCAAATGATGTGACATTGTGTTCTCATACGTTGCCACTACAAGATTTTGATTGAACGTTTTACTTTCTACTTACAGCTTTGCTTTAGCTGTGCCTTCTCGAGTATATACATAGCAATAAAGTGCAGTAAAGAAAGATATAGCACATCAACGAAGTATAGATTCAAGTTAGAATCTTGGAAGAATCTTGAATGTACTATGCAATTGTGCAGAATTTAAATATGTAATTCGAATTTGCTAAACATTGACACGATCATCTAAAAAGCTGTAAAAATAAACCCTATGTTCTAATGTATTTTACTCAATATTTTGTTAAAACTTATTGTTCCAATAAGGCATGTTCAATCTAAGAGCTTATGCAGCGGAATGAATCTATATAGGTTGACGAAACGTATTGAATATAGCATTACAGTTCAGCTTGTTAGTCAACAATCTACACTCCTTGCAAACCTAACTTGGGTAAGAACAAAGAGTAAAAAGCGTGATTGGTCCGTTAATTGGAAACTATTGTAATTTAATATTTACATACAAAATTATCCGAATACAATTTAACCAAAATACACTTTTCATTATGATAAAACTTTCTAATTTTCACAAATAATATTTAAATCTGTTAGACCTTAAACGAAATTAATGTTTTAAACATGTTTTATGGAAAGATTCACAAATAATTTATGGAACTCTTTACATGCCCGGAAGGATCTTCTCCATAGCATATTTCGATTTATCCAACTTAGGTTGACAAGGAGTGTAGTTATAAAAATTGTGCAAATCGCCTCAAAATTTTGTAAATCTTAAAAAAATAAATAAATAAGTGAATTTTTATTTCAGAAAATGTAGCAATGATTTCACAGTAAAAAAAGTTAATATCTGTAATAAATCTTGTTTTTTTTTTAAATATATCGTATATTTAAATCGCTATCAGATACGGAACAAACATGAATCGGAAAATGCTACCACTATGATCGTAATCACAACATTTCAATAGTAACAGAAACATAAAGCATCTGATCTTAATCCCATAAAAAGTAATGAAAGAACTAATGGTCATCGTACATTTTTTTCTTCCTAAGCTAACACAAATCTGACTTGGTTCATTCGTGCTCCTTCCTTTATAAACTAAGGATACGATAAACCAAGAAAACTATTAGGATGGATTTGTGTGGTGTGCTGTTCTAAGGACCTTAGAACAAATCTACGATCTGAGAGTTTTTGTTTTGGCGTTTAGTGAGCGATAACGTGAAAGAATGCGGATTTTGTGGAAGCTTTAAAAGCATTTCAATTTTATATTTAAAGACAATTAAAAAATTGCTGGTAATTCTATTTAATCTTGCACATATCTTTAATTTGGTTTCATCTTTGTGTTTCATTTTGGTTACTTCGTTATTCATTTGGTTACTTCGTCATTCATTCGGTTACTTTGTCATTCATTTTGGTTTATTTGTCTTCCTTTAGGTTACTTCGTTATTTATTTGATTACTTTGTTATTCATTTGGTTATTTCGTGATTAATTTAATTACTACTTATCGGTTCACTATTCCTTGCTACTTAGTTAGGTTCGTTGGTTTCAACTTAATTCATCAGATTATTAGTAAAAGTATAAAGTGTAAGAAAGAATTTTTGTTGAGTCTGCTTTATGGAAAATTACAATAGTAGGTACTATCAAACGCTTATTTTTTTAAAAATATGTATGATACAGCTTTTTAATGTATTTCTATAGGTAAATAAAAAAAAATAAGCTATTACACTCTTAAAACAAACACTCCTAATTTAACTCAGTCTGAGTGGATTTCACTCCTCCAGACTGGAAAATGCACTTCTCCTTTTGGAGTGGATCCTTTGTGTGTTAAACCTCCGACAGGATCACTCCAAACGAGTGATTTTAACTCAGTCTGAGTAAATATGCATGCCTTTACGGTGTCGAAAATGCACTTCTCCAACTGGAGTGGATTTCAATCTTTTGTTTTAAGAGTGTAGATACACAATAAAATACGCCAAAATGGTACCATAACAAAAATATTTTAATACTTAAAGATTTTTAAAATTTAATTAAATTTTTATTGACAATATAATTTAATTAATAAAATATTAATGAAGAGGAATATTCTTTTTTTACGTCAAAACTGCTTTCAATGTTAGTTTTATAAATTCGATATTGTGAACATTGCTTTGCTTTATCAATAAAAACCAAATATATTTGAATATAAAACGCTTTTATCGTAAAGAAACCATTTTTACCTACTTTTGACCCTTTGACAAAATTCCGTTTCTTTAGACGCTTCGTTTTTTCGGGATCATCTCTCTACACAACTGTTTTATTAGATTTTTGTGTCGATTATCACATCCTTATAACTTCCTTATTTCATATCATTAAAAATTTATATCTTTCCCATTCATATATATCATTCATATTAATTATCGTTCATTTTGTCAAAATCGGTCAATATGAGAGAAATGTATATTTTTTAATTTTGATAGAGATTTGACATGGAATAACGTTGTTTTGCAGTAAGATTAATAAGTTTCAACCTTGAACTAAATTTTAAAATAGCAAAATAATCTACTATCAGTCTCATTGGAAAATAACTACGTAAAAAACATATTTATTTAGTATCCCGTGCGAAGAAAGGGTATTTATTTGCTAATCTCTGTGTTGTTTTGCAATTCATTCCAAATTACACTGAAAAAAAATTGAAATTTGAAAAAATGGCTCTAATAGACTTTTTCCCTTTAATCTTAGAAATTCCCTTAAAAATAAAGTCGAAATTCAATTATCGGAAAAACATTATTTCGAGTTAAATCTTTAAATACTTCTTTTAAAAATTCTTTCAACCTTAGTGAAGTAAAAATTTACACTTAAATACAGTGTTTTTAAATTAAAATATTAAGCAAAAGTTTCAGGATTTAATCCGCTTAAGACTATTTAAGGGAAATTGAATTTAATTTTCCGTGGCTTTTCCCTTTGACTTATTTTTATTTAGTTTTTTTATGCTTAACTCTAATTGAAATATGTTTCTAATAACAAATTTAACGTTATAACTATTTTTTGAAGCACAAATTTACATGAAAATGTCCTAGTTAGATAAAATAAATTATTTTATAAATATTTTAAAGTAGATAATTAGAAAATTTGACTAGCTAATAATATTTACAATTTGTTTGTTTGTAAATACCAAGTATTTACATTTGATTACAAGAAGTATGAAGGAAGAATGCACTCAAAAATAAATAACAAAATAAACTTTCTAAATAATTGTAATTACTGCGAGTGTGAACTTGCTTTTTAAAATATCAATATGCATAAATATAACGCAGCTTTATATTTAACTTTTTAATTATTCGCAATATGCATATGTTAAATAAATGTCGTGAATTCTAAAAATACTTACATGTTGAGTTCATTTTATTTCTTGCTATTTTTACTCTTTTGGAGTTATATCTTCATAGAATATATAGTTTTTAAAGAATCTAAAAATGTAAAAAGATTGGTGTGTAAGATTAAACAAATTTAAAATCTCACTGTTAGAATGACAAAAACTTTTTGAATATTAAGAAATCAAATGAAAAATATTTTCTTATTTATTGCATTTCTTTCTCAGTAGCAAATTAAATGAAATATATTTTCAGTTCATTAAAATTTACATATTGACAAGTTGGTAATAAATGCGAAAGAATAATAAATTATAAAAATATGAGAAGAAACACCTTTCTAATATCCTAATATAAAAGATTTTAGATTAAGATTTTAGTCTTAAAAATAACTTACAAATATATTCTAGTTTATTACATTTCTCTCTCAGTATCATATTAAACATTAATTTGAATACGATTTATAAATCTTATCTACAAATACATAACCTTTACACATAATGTATATTGTCCAAATGCGTAATTAACTCTGTCATCTATTATGCATAACATCAGCTTCAGGTGCCTTATAAAGGCCCATCGATATAATTTACACTTCGTTTATTTCCTATTATGTTACCTATTTCCCATATTTCCGAATACCGACGTTCAATCACGTTTCGTGATTCAGCATCTATCACGCCTTCAAGTCCTCGTGGGGCCAGATAGTGTATGGGAATTGAATAGGCATGAATTTCATTCGAATTGACAGTGTTTACTGTTTAATAATAATGGGAGGAGGAGGTGGTAATGGGACTGGATCTGCGAAATTCATGAATTAGGCAATGCACGATGGTTATTTGATTCTGAAGATTAATATTTAATATGGAGTCTAGGGAGGGGTGTATATTTTTGTTTTGTTACGTTAGTAAAGGAAGGGTATCTTTATAGCATTTAATGCGATCTATATTGCCAGACTAGCATGTTAAAAATACGTAAATGTGTTAGAATAATAATGTATATGAAAAGACACCAAAAAAATCTAATATTAAAAGGTAGCTATATTTTAGTCTTAAGAAATTGAACGACAAATATTTTCTGGTTAATTATATTACTGGAATCAGAACACATTAAATATTAATTTGAATACGATTTATAAACCTTATCTACAAATACATAACATTTAAACATAATGTATATTGTCCAAATGCGTAATTAACTCTGTCATCTATTACGCATAACATCAGCTTCAGGTGCCTTATAAAGGCCCGTCGATATTTTACACTTCGTTTATTTCCTATTATGTTACCTATTTCCCATATTTCCGAATACCGACGTTCAATCACGTTTCGTGATTCAGCATCTATCACGCCTTCAAGTCCTCGTGGGGCCAGATAGTGTATGGGAATTGAATAGCCATGAATTTGATTCGAATTGACAGTGTTTACTGTTTAATAATGGGAGAGGGAGGTGGTAATGGGACTGGATCTGCGAAATTCGTGAATTAGGCGATAGACGATGGTTATTTGATGCTGAATATTAATGTTTAATGTGCAGTATCGGAGGTCAGAGGGGGGGGGGGAATATGTACATTTTTGTTGTGTTAAGTTTATAAAGAAATAGCCCTTTTACCTGGTATAATGTAATATGCATTTATTTTACAAAATACTGTGAATAACGAATATACTTAATAAGCTAATTCAGATAAGCTTTATTGCTTAAATATGAATAATATATAGCATTTACATTTTTAAAAAATAAATACACTGTATTACGTGAGACCAGTACTAGTTTTCCTTCTTTTCTATTTTGAGTGGGTATTTTTTAATTTTTTCGATTAAAAAACCCTTATTTATACAAAAAAGAGCCATTATTTTTCAAAAACTAACAGATAATTGTGAAGTTTTTTTCTAGTAATGATAAAATACTCTAAAAGGAGTTTTGATTTTTTTCTGATAGCGACATAATCAAGCTAATACTTTTAATTAAATCTGAACACATGATTTTCCCCCAAAAATACCATAAACATTACTTTTAATTCCCAAGCACTTTTAAATAACTTTCCATCAACTGAAAGAAACATTTTTTCTTTCAGAAAAATCACACACATTCGACCTAGCAGCTCCCACCTTCACAGTGGAACCACCTTACCTAGTCGAGTTCTACAACACCAACGGGGCCGAAATTCCATGTACTGCCCACGGCAGGCCTAGTCCCTACGTAAGCTGGGTTCGTCGCGTGGGTTCAACCATCGAAGACATACCCGGACTTAGACATATGAGGCCCAACGGCTCCCTGGTGTTTCTGCCATTCAGTGCCGAGGATTATAGGCAGGATATCCATGCTTCCGTCTACAAGTGCGTGGCGTCGAATATTGTTGGGACCATTGGTAGCAGAGATGTTCATGTTCGAGCTGGTAAGTTCCGCAGTTTGTCACTTATTAGTTCATTAGTGGGTTAAACGTAATGCATGGTAAAGTTTTCGCAAAGCAAAGGGTAGATCGCACAATGTTTTTATAACTTGTTTAGGATATGGCGATCGCTTTTAGCTTAGTGATAAAAACACCTGGAACACACTTAGGGGCAGATTAAAGGGGCATCACATGTGAACCTTCACCATGCATCACCACTTTTTCTACAAGACTTTACCTACCGTGAGCATTTTGGTAGGTTGGTAGACATATATATTCAGGTTTGTGTGCTTGGTCAGAGACCCGCTTATAAACCTTCGTCAAGTAAGACAGACACAACACACACATTAGTTTATCCATCTAATTTTTAGGGACTAGAAGGTCCCCAGGATTGACTTTTCACCCCAGAGATATTGATTTGGTATGGGAACTAGGAGGATTTTGTGACTACAATGGATTTAACGTGCACCATACACCATTAGCGTACACGGGGGTCTTCGGAACGTAGCGGGACTCGAACTCGCAACCTAAGGAATGCCAGTCCAAGCCATTACCGAGCAGGCTATCCCGGCCCCATGAGCATTTTCATTCGTCAGTGATTGGTTATTACATGTCACTTGAGCACACACACACACAAATAAAACTTCTGTCGAGTGAAAATGGTTTCGGTAACGTCATGGAGGAAATAATGAAGATGTTTTGTGCCCTAGTCCGTATACCAGTTTGGTTCTACGAAGTGGGTCCAACTATTGACGATATACTAAGCCATAGATAGAAACCATAGATAGAAACCAAAGTTAGAAACCAAATAGATAGAAACCCAAATGTTTGCTGGTGTTCCTCCAAATAGGTATTGAATACTACATATTGGATTTTCATGCTTCTGTCTGCAAGGGCGTGGCTTTGTTTGTTTTGGAGACCATTGAAAACAGAGATTTTTTTTATCGAGCTGGTTATTATTATATAACTGAAGTTTGTTAGGTGTTAGTAGTTATTAAAAGTCTAAACATGTTGGATTGCAAGGATAATAATAAGGGTATTTTGTGTCGCCGATTAATAACATCAAAGAATCGAATCTGCGTGCCTCTTAATAATACCCAAAGGTAGTGTGCCGATTAATATTCAGGGTCACGAACATTTTAAAAGAGTACCACTTATTTCATAGTTACTGTTTTAAGTGTGAGTAGTTTTGTATTATTTAAGTGTTTTACATGAATATACAATTTTTGATAGAGATTTCTTGATAATCATACTTTGTTCAACATGTTTTGAAGGCGACAATTCTGCAAAAATTCAGTAATAGATAAACTTCTAAATTATATAAAATTTAAATTGTGTATCAGTCATGAAAATTATCTGAGCAACATAAACTATGTAATTATAGGCTAAAAAGCGTTACGCAAGTTTATATGTAAGCAATAAATTTTAATATGAGATTCATATATTTATATAACAAAAAATTCTGAATGTGTTTTATAAATTATCATTTCGTAAAAACGCTTTTTTTTATTAAAGTCTTCTTTTTCTGTCTAAAAATGCATTACATTGAGTTGAAATTCATAAACCCAATAAAATACATTTGTTTATTAAATCGAAAATTTGGCTCAAAGTTTAAATTGAAATGTTCAATTCCTGTTTTATTTAAATAGGTATAAAATCAAAGGGAATGATAAATAATTCATGAAAGATGTTCAAAGGTTTACAAAGGTAAGCTATTTCAAAAGTCTCGGAAGTTTCCGTTTTAAAAAGTCTTTTTATGCATCAAATATCATTCAAGATAAAAACTTAGCGTCTTTTATTAAGATTTTCTTGCAAGCATTGTATTTTATTTTTGGGAAAAGGATAAATGAGCTTTATGATAAATCGTTTCCCTTTTGACTGGAAATGGAATAAAATGTTTTATACAATTTATAACTTTTCATAATAATTTCAGTGATCCATAACATTGTATAATGTACAAAAATTATGCTTTTCATTTCAATAAAATTGACGCATAAACGTGTTTGAAATAAATGTGTAAGAGTAATGGAATAATATAAATGTGAAAAAGAATCTTTCTATAACCTAATCTTAAATGATATTACAGCTTTTGATATTTATTTGAGTAAAATGGTTTTGCTGTTTTTCAGTGTTAGTTAATAGTCTTTATTATTATTGGCAATTGTTAGCCTCATTATGAATTTTATAAATTATAAAATACGGATAATTTTTTGTTGAAAAAGCAAAAATAAATAAAATAATGTATATTTTTTATTACATTTTTATACGATTTATTGCTAAATGATAAGTACCGAAACTAAACTCCATTTGAGCTTAGTGGGTCTGTTATAATTAGTATATTACCACGCAGGCGAAGGTGTTTTATTATTATAAAATGTTGCTTAAATAGGCATTTTTCTAACCTGCCGTTTGCTGAAAAACTGACATAAAAACTGCATTATGCATGGTAAAGTCTATCTACATTTCAGAACCCTTGATACCACACACTTCTATTTCCTACAAACTCACACACACACACACACACACACACACACACACACACACACACACACACACACACACACACACACACACACACACACACACACACACACACACAAGTAACTTTAATAAATTTAACTTGTCGTTTAAGCTTCCAATTTCTGATGGAAGAAAAAGAGTATTATCTTTTGCCATCGAACAAACCCGACAACTACATACCATCTACCTTCTACTTCCTCTACGTTTCCCACCCTTTGATCCCCTTTGACGTCTACCTGCATTTCACACCTTTCGATACCATACCCTCTATCCCTCCATTTCTGAGAAACTGAAGTTTCTTAAACAACTTTATTTTGTCATTCAAACTTCCAATATCCACTCGAAGAAAAAGAACATCAAGCGACAAAAGCAATCTTCACGTGTGCTGTAAAACCAACATTCTCCGCACCTGAAACCTGCAATATTCATGGAAATAAAGATTCCGGGACGGAGTCCATTTATATTTTTACCAAGCTACCTGCTTTCCCCGGACTTGACCCGAATTAATAGTCCAACCACACTTCTTGTTTACCTTAAAACTGACGTGACAACTACATCCTATCTACATTATACCATTATACCTCTTCTACATTTTCCACCCTCTGATCCCCTTTTACGTCTACCTACATTTCCCACCCTTCGATACCATGCCCTCTATTTCTGAGAAACTCACGTAACTTAGACAACTTTATTTTGTCATTCTCACTTCCAATATCCACTCGAAGAAAAAGAACACCAAGTGACAGAAGCAATCACACTTCGCGTGTGCTGTAAAACCAACATTCCCGCACCTGAAACCTGCAATATTCATGGAAACAAAGATTCCGGGACGGAGCCCATTTACGTTATTACCGGGCTACCCATGGTCCCCGGACTATAATAGTCAGAGAGATCCGGGTGCATAATACCTGGTAAAGACCTACAATTCAGAAGCTTTGATGCCACACTCCTATTTTCTACAAACTTAAGTAACTTTAATAAATTTATCTTGTCGTTTACGCTTCCAATTTCTGAAGGAAGAAAAAGGGCATTACGACTAGAGCAACCACACTTCTCTTCCGCCATAATACTGATATGACAACTACATCCTATCTACCTTCTACTTCTCTACATTTCCCACCCTTTGACGTCTACCTACATTTCATACCCTTCAATACCATTTCTGAGAAACTCAAGTAACTTAAACAACTTTATTTTGTCATTCAAACTTCCAATATCCACTCGAAGAAAAAGAACATCAAGCGACAAAAGCAATCAGACTTCGCGTGTGTTGTAAAATCAACATTCCGCACCTGAAACCTGCAATATTCATGGAAACAAAGATTCCGGGACGGAGTCCATTTACATTATTACCGGGCTACCCGCGGTCCCCGGACTATAATGAATAGTCCGGGAGGTCCGGGTGCATTGCACCTGGTAAAGACCTACATTTCAGAAGCTTTGATACCACACTCCTATTTTCTACAAACTCAAGGAACTTTAAATTTATTTGTGGTTTACGCTTCAAATTTCTGATGGAAGAAAAAAGAGCATTAAGACAAGAGCAGCCACACTTCTCGTTTACCATAAAACTGACATGACAACTACATCATATCTACCTTCTACTTCCTCTACATTTCCCACCTTTTGATACCATGCCCTCTATTTCTGAGAAACTCACGGAACTTAAACAACTTCATTTTGTCATTCACACTTCCAATATCCACTCGAAGAAAAAGAACATCAAGCGACAAAAGCAATCTTCGCGTGTTCTGTAAAACCAACATTCCGCACCTGAAACCTGCAGTATTCATGGTAAACAAAGATTCCGGGACGGAGTCCATTTACATTATTACCGTTCTACCCGGGGTCCCCGGACTATAATTAATAGTCCGGGAGGTCCGGTTTCACTGTACCAGGTAAAGACCTACATTTCAGAAACTTTGATACCACATTCCTATTTCCTACAAACTCAAGTAACTTAAATAAATTTATTTTGTTGTTTACGCTTCGAAATTATGATGGAAGAAAAATAACATAACGACAAGAGCAACCACACTTCACGTTTACCATAACCCGACAACTACATCCTATCTACCTTCTATTTCCTCTACATTTCCCACCCTTTGATCCCCTTTCACGTCTACCTACATTTCACACCCTTCGATACCATGATCTCCATTTCTGAGAAACTCACGGAACTTAAACAACTTCATTTTGTCATCCACACTTCCAATATCCACTCGAAGAAAAAGAACACCAAGCGACAAAAGCAATCACACTTCGCGTGTGCTGTAAAACCAACATTCCGCACCTGAAACCTGCAGTATTCATGGAAACAAAGATTCCGGGACGGAGTCCATTTACATTATTACCGGGCTACCCGCGGTCCCCGGACTATAATTAATAGTCCGGGAGGTCCGGACGTTACCAGGCAATCCAATTTAGTGCTGATGTCGCCGCGAGAAAAGTTGACGTCAATTCGAGGTTGCTATGACAGCCTTTTCCTCTTTTCTCTTCATAAGGGGCGAGTAGGGTTTGTTATTTTAAGTTAGCAGTGGAGTTGAGTAAGTGCAGTTTTTATTAATTGTAAGTGCAGTTAAATATTTAATGGCTTTAAGTTTCATAATATTTTAAAATCCATAAAAGTTACATACTTTAGTAAAATAAATCGAAAGAATTTAACTGTAAAAATTAACGATTCGTGTTTGTACCTCTACATTAAAAATCTGTTTCTTTTTCATAGTAAAGAATATTAAAAATATTTGTAAAAAAGAACGAATGCAGGACATTTTGAGATGTAAGCGACAAAAATGTTTGAGTAAAAAATATCGGGGAATAACAAACCTTTGTGATAAAATTAAAACAAATAGTTTTATCCGGTAATTACAGTGCAAAAAAATCAGCACCATATTTTTATTTGAAATAAATGTATTTATAAAAGATAATCTCTAAAGTCCTAGAAAAATTTGATTAACAAAGACATGAACAAAGCATTTGAACTCCCTCTCTTGTTATTGCAGTTATCACTATTAAATGAGCAATACTGGCTCTAGCATTAAAACAACTTCTTTGGCGAAAAGAATTAAGTATTGGTTGGCACGCAAAAGGTCTTATGTTCAATCGACGTGTCTCACTTTTTGAATTGTAACAGTTCCACAAGAATTAAAACGTGGTATCCATCAATGCGATATCATCAATCGCCGAAACCACCAATGGGATCCAGGAATGAAATCAGGAATGATTTTACGTCACGTAAAACAAGCCGATAGCATACAACTCTCAATAACCCTTTCACAGGACAAAGAACATACAACACTCCGTTATTTCTTGGCTGTCCATAATTCAAGTTGTGGGCTTTTCCGTACCCTGACGTGTTGAATACGCTTCTTTGGTAAACTTTGTTGAGGCAGATAATTAGTTTTAGTCCTGTGATGAATGCTTTCAGTACCCGTGGGAATGATTGGTTGCGTAAGTAAGCATTGATAGTCGCATGTCTTATATATGAGGTGACATCCATCATACGGAGTTAATGGATTCGGGAGGATCTTAAGTGATTCGGAAACAAAAAGATTGGCTGCGTGCACCAAGTGGTAAATAAATAGTGATGGATCGTTATATTTCCCTTGAAGACTTGAATATTAGCTGTGGTATAATTGAATGGGGATTATTGGTTTTTTAAATTTTATGAATGAATGAAATTTCTTTTTTTTTACAAAACATTTTAGCTAAAGTACACTAATCAAAACAACAAGGGGAGCAATTTGTGTACTTTTGTTACCCGTTCAGTCTCGACTTTTTGTCTTTTATTATAAAAATTTTAAATTTGTGAAATCGATTCATTATGCATTTAGAATGAAGTGGTAAAAACAGGGAAAGAAATTGCAATCATTACTTTTAAATGAATTCTAACAAAAACTTTTTCAAAAAAACTTTTCTCTTAAAAATTATTTAATCAATTTTTTAAACATCGAAAAAATGCAAGCATGAAGAATTTAGGGTTAATTTTTTTTCTAAACTTGTTTGAGAGCGAATTTTATTTTATTATGTTTTTCATATTTTCATTTAATTAAAACTTAATTCTTTAAAAGACATAATTCCTCAATTTAAAGATACATATGTGCGAGCCTAACTTCGTCAGAAAAAAATTTGTATTCTGATGTTTCCACGTGGATTCATTTGGAGTGAAAAGGTTTAAACCATGCGCTCCCCTAATTGTTGTGGGCAGTGGATTTTTGATATAAGATTCATCCTAATGTTATTTGCCAAATATACAAGATACAAGATTGTTATTCAAAGCAAAATGAAGTCCTTTTAGATATATAAAAAATGGCAAATTATCTCAGATGATGAAATAATAAAAAGTAATTTTTACAAATGAATAAAATTTTGTCTTTTTGTGCGGTCATTTTAGTTAGGAGATTTTTATTATAGAAACAATTTACTGTGATTTATCGAACGATATACGAAATACCATTGATCTTTCATCCAACAATCTTAAATGATAAAATAATAGAATTGAATTTTATTGTCTAGATTATTGCTAGAGCTGGGTTAAAAAGGAAATCATTTCAATAATTTATTTTAAGTTCAATATTTTTTATTGAAAATTAGTCCACTTTAAAGTAACCTTTCGATTAATTAAGGAAATAAATTTAAAAATCATGAAAATATATTTACAATTTTAAAGCTGCATACAAAAGCGTATAAGCAAGTTGGAATGCATAAATAATGTAGCGGTATAATTTTTCATTGAAATAATTTTTTTAAACATATAACAGTATAAAAGATTATACAAAACTACTTTTAGCATTTCATAAGTTTTTTCAAAAATATTCTAAATTTATTATCCAATGATTTTTATATAAATTATATTTTATTTCATTAAAAAGCATATTGGAAATTCACAAAGCAATAAAAACATTGTTACGATTTTAAGAGAATAAAAATTATACCATTAGAGCTTTTCAATTTAATTTTACTATTTTTAGAATTAATTTTTTTGAAAAGTGAATAAATTAAAAAGCTTATGAAAATTAGTTTTCTGAGAATATGATAAAATAAAAAATGCCATTAAGCCACTCAGTTATCGAATTATACTTTCTTATTGTAGAAAATAACTTAACAAAATTTCGTAAAAATTGACGATCTAGAAAATAAAGGAAACGTTCATAGAAATGTTGATTTATTTTATTTTGATGATAATTACTTGTTTTCTTGTGGTAATTAATTTCTTAAATTCATTTTTTTCTTTTGGTTATCTTAGTTCTTAAATACAATTATTTTCAATATTAATTTTAAAAGTAGATTTTTCACAGACTTAATAATTGCAATTTAAATATCATTCTCTTTACGATTTACTGCCCCAAGCAGAAACTTATGTAACGTTTTTCAGTCTACATTTGCATAGTTAATAATTTTCAGAAAATTAACATAACTATTACATAAGAAAAAGTGCATATAATTAAGATATTTATGAATATTCAAGATTTTAACTTTCCTAATAAAAAATACTGGTTATTGTAGTCAATACCTTGTATGGGTGATACACACAACGTGAACTTTGATGTGCATCTCTAGTTGCAATACAGTTAAAAGTCATGTTTGCATTTTTGACACTGTCAATTTTTGAAAATAATCCCATTTGCAATCTCTGGATATAAGGCACATTACTCTTACACTTGAATTGTTATCGAATTTGTACTTTAATTGAATTTTAGTCAATGGTTATTGCACACAGAATCAATAAAAGCTATTAATTTTTTTTCATAAAATACATGTATCAATTCCATCCAATTTTTTCGCATAATTTACACCGAGACTTCCTGATTTTTATATAAATAAACACTGGCCTCTTTTATACGTGCGGAACCATGATCGATAAAATGATTTTAGACTTAATACAATTTCTTCATATTAATATTTTTATTGCGTGTTATATCAATAATGTTCTTGTCTTACAAATACAGTAGACGCCGCATAATGTGATCACGGTTAATGTTATTAATCGTTTAATGTTATCAAAATCGCTAAGTCCCATCCGCTTATATAAAAATACATTGAAAAATAATCGTTTATTGTAATCAAATGTTCGTTTATTGTTGTCAGTTTATATGTGATTTTTTTTCCTGAAATCAATAAAAACAATGGAAACAAGGAATGAATTACTTTTCTTAACTGCATGTGCATAAAGGGCTTTCTTGTAAATTGTAAAGTCCAATCCCTATAGGGTTTTACAGCAACAACTCCTAATTTAAAATTAATTTTTATTTTAATACACATGTAAAAAATCATTTTTTAGTTTAAACTTTTTTCGGGTATTGTAATCAATCGGTTATTGTTATCGAATCACGTTCGTCCCGATGTGATCATATTAAGCGGCGTCTACGTAACAATTATTAATGAAATACCATGAAATTAGTTATGATATACAATACTTTTAATCGACGATATAATTTAAGCTTTGATATGCATCTCTAGTTTTTTTTAAAAAAAATCCTGTTTACAATCCTTTAACATAAAACGAAATTATACTTGTACTTGAATTTTAATTGAATTTGTAATTGAATTAAACTATAGTTAGCGATTATCGATGATTTGTACACAAAATCAATAAAAAACAATCTAATTTTCTCTTTTTACAAAATACACGCATCAATTCCATCTAATTTTTTCGCATCATCCACATTGACAATGCATCCCCCTCAGTTTTTTTTATATAAGTTTGACCAACCTCATTTACACGTGCGGAAGCATGATGGTTAAAATACTTTATAATTATGCTTAATAATAAATTTCCATATTAACATTTTTTATTTTGTGTTGTATAGTAATGACGTTCTTGTTATCATAAAAAATGTTCCTAATAAATGTACGTTAAATTGGTTATAATACTCAATACTTTTTACCAATGATATAAATTATGCTTAATGCACATTCGTCGCATTTAATCATGCTTAGTTTAATATCATTGTCCATAATTGAAAATAATTCCTCTGTAATCCATTAAAATGAGACCCATCTTACACCTTTGAAATTGTCCATTTTTAAAATAACCCTATTTTTAATCCGTTTATATAAAAAGCAGTACACTTAACTAATTTTAATTGAATTTGTCCTTGAATTGAATTAGCATTTGAATTGGATTTCAGTCAACGATTATCGATGATATTTACACAAACCCAATAGGATTTTTTCTTTCTTTTGTTTACAAAATCCATGTATTAATCAAATCCAATTTTTTCGCATCATCCAACACCGACAATACAGACCCCCTGGTTTTTTAATATAAATAAACACCAGCCTCCTTTACACGTGCTGGAGCATGATGGATAAAATGCTTTATAATTATGATTAATAATAAATTTCCCCATTGACATTTTTATTGTATGTTGTATAGTAACGAAGCTTTTGTTATACTAAAAAGTATTCTTAATAAATTTACGTTAAATTGGTTAATCAATACTTTTTACCAATAATACAATTTAAACTCATTGTACATCCGTCACAATTAATCATGCTTAGTTTATATCATTGAAAATAATCCAGCTGCAATTCATTAAAATGAGACCCATTACACTTGCAAAATTGTACATTTTGAAAATAATCCTATTTGCAATTCGTTGACATAAAAGGCATTACACTTAAATAATTTTAATTGAGTTTGTTCTTGAATTGAATTCACATTTGAATTGAATTTCAGTCAACGATTATCGGTGATTTGTACACAAAACCAATAGAATTATTTCTTTCTTTTGCTTACAAAATAGATGCATCAATCAAATCCAATTTTTTCTCATCATCCAACACCGACAATACAGACCCCCTGGTTTTTTATATAAATAAACAACAGCCTCCTTTACACGTGCGGGAGCATGATCGATAAAATGCTTTTAGCGCCGAACAAGTCCGCGCGTAGCAAAGCAACTCTCAGCCTCAATGCCTAATGCAATTTTCTCTTCGTCGAGGTACAAGAGTTTTCCATCAGCCGGGCCTTTTACTGCAGCCTTGCTGTTCCGATGTGATGCGTACATGGCTTTCGCAGTCCGAGGTCTATTGGGTAATGTAGGTTCAAATTGAGGAGTTGTTTTTAAGTGAAGTTGTTTTTTTGTTGTAAAATTGTTGTTTAGAAGGTTTTGGGGAGATTGCAGAGTTTTTTACTAAATTGCGCTAAGGGAGAATGGGCGAGCTGGATCGCGAGTCTCCAAAGCAAAGTGCATCAGTGTTAATCCAATGGAAAAAATATTTTCTCCGCCACATTCCCCAGCTGCATTGAGTATTTTTGCAAACTGATTTCGTATGTGATAAATGTAGTTGACTTACAGGTCCCGAAAATACCACTTTTAGAAATTGGCTCGATTTTTTTTTTTAAATTTTGAATAAATAATTTTAAAAAGTGTGATTATATAGACCTGTAAGTTACTACATTTATTATTTAAGAAAATATATGTAAAAACATCCAATATAGCCGGAGAAATGTGGCAGAGAAAATAGTTTTTTTTTCTCATTGGATTAACATTAACGCACTTGAGTTTGGAGAACCCCGATCTAACGCGTCCATTTCCCCTTAAGGGGTAGGAGAGCCCAGTCAGTAAGGCTCTTTCCTTTGCATGCGAAAGGTACCAGGTATGAGTCCTGGCATTGTCAAACTGCTGACCTATAAATGATATGTGCTACAAAGGTTAATATTCCGAGCATGCGAAGTGCACGTTAAATATGCCCATTTTCTGACGATGCGTACGACGTCGAACTTAAAAGTTAAGACTTATGCTTACTGCTATTTTGCTTACGTATGTTAGGACTTTATGCTATATATTGCATCGAAAAGTCAATTCTGATAACCTTGACCTATTGCGTTTTGAAAATTAACTGTTAAATTTTCCTTTTCTTATATATACTACTTGTAAAGAATATTTAACATTAAAACGCAACTCGTTTCTTAAAAAAAATACAAGAATTTTATAATGCTAACATAAATAAATTTCTATCATTATTACAATACATACCACTGCCTTAGCACAAAACAAAGAATAATAATAGCAACACATGGCAATGCGCTTACATAACATAAATCATTTAGCAAGCACACACTCCAAAGATTTTTTTTAAATATCATCTAGAATTAGTGGATCTCACACCAATGTCTTTCAAAAAAGAAAGACTTTCATTAGTAGCATACTTCTGCATGGTAAGATTTTTAGTTAAACTAAATTAAAAAAAAAAAAAACCTTAGATTCCCGGAATAACACTTTATAACTAACACATTATTCTTTCATGCACATCCCTGGTGTATTCCTTCATCTCATTCGGGATTTTTCAGCTTATTTTGATTTTCTCTTCTTTCTTCCATCAATAAAAATACCTTTTTAAGAGAATTTTTTGTGATATATTGTATTTTAAGAAGGAGTTTTTTCATTGTTGTAGAGGCGTTGCGTTTTATGCGAGTTACGTTAGCTTCAGTGAACTTTAATGGCTGACACCGAATTTATAGTTATATTTTTGCTTAAAATACATTATTGAAAGAGGTAAGATATAGTTAGTGTAAAATAAAAATTACCTTGCACCTGTATATTAGTCAAATGTGTTTATCTGGTAAGATTTAACGTTAGAATTAATGGGGGAAAACTAGGATTCGTGGGATCTTACTGGAAGATGCAAATAGTTTCAAAGACAAAAAAAAAGCTTAAATTAGAAGAATATTAAGATTCGAAAGACCCGTTCATGGCCGAGTGGTTAAGGCAACCGCCTCAGGATTCAGCCTTCTCAGGAGTGCGGGGGTTCGAATCCCACCTACTGCCAGTCATCCTATAATGGTGGCCTACTGCCAGTCATCCTATCCGGATATCTGTACTGGGAAAGAGCAGAAAATCCAACTCGTGACGGATAGTCTCAAGTACATTGGGACAGACGTGCTCGTTAAATCTGTGGAGTCCAAAGTCCCGACGGCGTCAGCCTACGATGTCGCTCAAAGTTCCGTTGGATGGTCCGCTCAGGTGGCGACCTCGTCACTTGACCAGGGTTCTAAATTACGAGGCGTTATTGACTGTGTTAAAGCTCCTTACGGAGGCTAGAAATAGGCAGTCGGAAACGATTACACTACACTACAGATTCGAAATTAAAAGTAGATCGGATTGCTGAAATTTTTTTCAAGCATTAGTGTAGACAGATAAAAAACCCTGTTTAATTCTTGAATGCAACCCTCTCTGGTACAGGTTGTAACAGATAATCTCTTTTGTTATTTTAGTAGCTAAAGTAGTAAACAACTCTCATTAAAAAAAAAGCTTAAAATATTTATTTAATTGTATATAGTGTATTGTATTTAATTGTAATTGTATACTTAAGTTAAAAGTTATTTACAAGATTTCTATTAGCTGACTAATTTTATTCCTTTTTTGTCTAACAGTGCATTTCAAATACAAAATATTTATTTAAAATATCGTAACAAAGTACAAATTAGTGAATTTATATACCTTCCCCTTTAAATATATGACGCACATAAAATGCTTTACTTAAAAACAGCATAAAACCGTCAAAAATGTAGCTACTTTTATAAATTTTAAGTATGACTGTCATTATACTTCTTTCTTAAATTAGGCATTGAAATAACGCTCTATGAGCTATGTTATAAATACATTTTCCTTTAATACTTTAACACCTAAAGTGGCTATTTAAATTTAACATTGCCTCAGGATGTAGATGATTAAACTTTGTAGATTGTTATGATAACATACATAAAATTTGCAATCCATGTAATGAAGTTTTTTTTTTATAAATACACAAGGCATTTTGGTATTTTACCAATTTTCTAAAAGTAGAAAGAATATACTAAATGATGTATTTATCAAGAATTCTGCTCCACCTTAAAGGTTGTAGATAACTATTTGATGTGTTTTATTGATAAGCTTTTTAAGTACGTCTTTTAATGTCTGCAATAACTTTTTTGAACCTTTTTTTAGATGTTTTTATTTCATGAGTCTTAAGATCTCAAAGAAATTTTTACAAATATTTGATGTAAGCACATTTCTTTTATTTACTCTGTATTAAATATTACTGAGTAAAATGGTATTGCTTTCTAAAAGAAGTACTATTTTTTTATAGAAGTAAACTTATATTTTCTGCAAAATAAATATAGATAATTGAAACTTGTAGTTAATATGATTAATTATTCAAGCATTAAATTTTTATGCTAATATGCTGGATGTGACATAAACGAATGCTCTTTCAATTTTATATTTGTTAATAAGATCAGGAAAAAGCTTAACCCTTTTTAAATATGCTTTTTATTTAGCATTATTGATTCAAAATTTATTTACGTTTACTCGTTTTAGTTTAGTTTTTTTTAATTTTTTAAACTTAATTGAATGGTTATTTAACATTCTGTATAGCAGAGAAAATTAAATGAAATTTGAAAGACGGTGAGTTTCATTGGTGTCCTTTAGTTAATAAATGCTGTAAATTTTATTAGAAAATGATACCTATATATATAACTATCTAAAAAGTTGTAAAAAATGATTAAAATGAAATCAACAACTAGTAGGTGCCAAAAAAATAAACAAATTGTACATTTTTAAATATTTTGTTGGTAACTGCTACCTTTTAAAAACAAAATGTTTGAAAATAACAATCCATACAATGATAGTTTCTTGAATTAGAATTATTTTTCTCGTTATAAAAGCTACAGAAAAAGACATTTTGGTTGTGAAAAAATATCTAACCAAGAACAGTCTCACATACAACTAAAGTTATTATTAATAAAAGTAGTCATACTGTTCGTGCTCAGTAAACACTGATTGGACACAGACAATTTCGTACAGCTATGCATCTGAAATCTATTGTAATTACACGTACCGTTTCACGAAGTCAATTTTACGCACAGTTAAGCATGCAATTTCTACTAGTTAATTTAATAAATGAAAAATACTTGCTAGATGCTACCGGGTTTATCGCAAACGTTTAAATTCATTTACTGAAAATAACTTTTACTGCTTGTAAATTTATTAATATAAATACAAATAGGACCAGGCTTATTTAGTTATAGATGTTTAACGAAAATTACGCAGTACAACATTGTTTAGCATATTTTTTTTTATGCATCACAATTTATAACACTTTATTTAGCATACAAAAATAAAATACTAAATTGCTATTACTAGCAATGGCAATCTACTCAAAAATAACCAGCTCTTGTTCATTTAACACTCATTAGGCATAACCTAGTTCGTATTTCCAATTATCCGTAATCAATAACTAATACAGGTGTCCTTTCTAGATATCTACTTTTCGCACCACCAAGCGTGAGATTTGTGCTAGTTTAGCTAACGGAACTCACATGAATCTAGCGAGGCACAATTACATTTGTAGAGTTATTTGCATCGAAAAAATTCGTTGTTTTGGACTCTAGGGAAATCTCAGTAATGAATGAAGTAATTTAAGGCACATGTAATTTGTTTTGGCGTATTGAGGTTTTTTTTTCATTGTTGCTTGAAGACCCTGTTCTGATGTGAGTGCTTTGCTTTTAGCTTAATTTGGATGTAAGTAAGTTTGGTAATGTTGGTTGGATAATTTCTTTGGGAAATTTGGAATATTATGTCTAGTAGTGTATTATTTTGTGGGAAATTTGTTTGGAATAATAGAACTGTTAAAGTATATTTTGTATTTATTAACTTTTTCAGGCATAGTAATGAGTTTAGAAAACCCGAATTTAAGATTTTTTTCACCTTATTTAAATATTTCTCGATTTTTAAAATGAGTTTCGTAAATGAAATTTTGTTTATCCCTATAAATATTTTTTAGCAAACGGATGAACTTTTGAATTTATTTATTAAAACTACGAAATTCTGATTAACGCATAACTGAAAACGATAAAAAAGGATTATTTTCTACAAAAAATCATAAAAGCACGAAATTTTTAATTTAGACAATCAAAAATAATATAACAAAAGGATTATCTTTCAATTCATTGAACTAATAACTTTTAAATATTTGGTGGGGAGTGTTCTTTGGTTAGGTCTTATCATATTAACTTTGAGATGTTTATCACACTTAGATCTATAATTAATACAATTTATAACTATAAAAAAGACCAATAGATAATAAAAATTACCATAAAAAACAGTCTATTGGTATTTTATAATTTTTTTCATATTAGACTCTGCCAAATGAAAAACACTTGTTATCAAATAGTTCGCAGCATTACAAATAATAAATACCTAAAATTTAAAATTTTTCCAGCACAACAGTAACTAACACTGTTTAGTCAAAGAGTAAACCTAATGTCGATCAATAAATTTTTGTCTGGAAAATTATTGCAATTACTTAACGCATTTTAATAGACTAGAAGAATAAAATATAAGTAGCATTTAGAAAAATATTAAAATTTTATTTAGGTTAAAGGCTTAATTAAAGTACGGACTTGAAAATAGGTGTTACATAGTAAATATACAACATACGAGCATGAAGACTTTAATCATAAAAAATAATAATTTAAAATACCACTTTAAAAGCTATATTTTTGCTGATTATTCGCATTTTATCAATGTTTAGAAGGCATTTCCCCTATAAAACACATTTTAAAAACACAAAAGGAAGAATAAGTAAGTAGACAAGGCTTTTCGAGCTATCGATTCCCTGTTAACTTGAGATAAAGGTAAGGCAGGTCGTTTTTTGTTCCAGAATTTCAAATTGAGTTGGAATTCCTGAACCTGGCAACGTGAATTTCTTTTGATCTTGTCTTGAAATGTCAGTGGCATCACGTTCCAAGAATAACAAGAATTCTATAAATTTCTGAGAAGGAACAAAAGGAAATTTTCTCTTTTGATGCTTCCCGATCCTATATTCTTTTTTTTTACCCATTGAAAATTTCATTCGTTGTACGTTTTTTTAGGAACATTGAGCCAAAAACCTTAGTCTTTTTGGGCTTTTTTTGTAGGGTCTTTTGTTTTAAGAAGCTGTTTCCCTTAGATAAATATCGGATTGGTTTGTTTTTTCAGATACCGTGTTTTTTGTTCTGTTGATGGAGTAAGAGAATTTGGAGACAGGAGAAATGATATGGAATTTTCTCGTTTTTTTGTAAACGAGTAAACATATCGTGCTTATCAATATATTTTGAACATAAATTGTTATTTATTTTTTTACAGAGACTGATTTCTAAGACTTCTTAAAGATATAAATTTACTAGCGCATTTTCAATGAAACGTCTAATACGCATGTTTACAGATAAGTCACCACTGTAAACAAAAAAATATCTGCACTCGAGAATAATAATCAGTTTGGAAAGTTAGACAGTTAGAATAATTACAATTTATGATTTTTTCATACAAAGTAACGTATGAGACAAGGAAGAATACGATATTGAAAATATGGTTAGGTTATAGTATAAACCACTGGATCTTTTTTACAAAATGAAATGGCAAGAACTCCTTTATTAAGTTAACCTCAATTCTCTTCCTCAAACGGTTAAGCAAAAGTAAGCATTTTTCACGCAAAAAACTGTCTGGTACGTACAAACGAAAATTGAGTTCTCCCAACCAAACTGTTCGGTTGCTATAGGACTGACAGGACTGTCTAGTTGCAAGAACCAAACACGTTTGGTTAGAAGCGTTCGGCTGTCGCAAACGACTAGTTCGGTTGAGATAACTACACTGATACCGCGCAGTTTAGTTCTCACACAGAGTTTAGTTGTCTCAACCGAACTCATTGAGGCAGTCTGGTCCCGTTGACTAAACTCGTTCCATCGAACGAGTATAGTTATGGTAACTAAACTGGTAGGTTTGAAAGAAACCACCAGTTTGGCTGTGCCAATTAAACACCCTTCAACCGAACTTGGTTGAGTTGCAGGACCAGCACCATTTTTTTGCGTGTTGAAAAACAAAGGTGATTCGTTAGATTCGTGTTTTCTACAAAGTAGTAATGGTGAACACTTATCTTGCAGTTTTCAGTTGGTGTGAAAGATAAGGAGACAAAATGACGTATTATGAGAGAAATTAAATAATAGACCTATACATTACTTACGGACAATTTTATAACAGCATAGACAGAAATACCGGTTGTATTTACAAATGAAATTCATAATGATCATTCATCGTGTGTTAAATATAATTGAACGTATCAGACTTGTCAAAAGCAGCATCAGTGTCATTTTAGTCAAGTCAGTGACGGAGAGATAAGCAAAAGACAGTCTGACGGTCAGGAATATGCATAAATCTGATAATTAAAACAAAAATCTCAGCATAAATATGAAAATTTGGAGACTATTAAACGAACTAACACCTTAACACAATAATCAACATGTTAAATACACTGCTCAAAACAATTAATGGAGCACTTTGCGTACTTTTGTTACCCCTTTTAGTTTCAGCGCTTTGTTTTTCATTCTAAAAATCCAAAATTTGTGAAATAGATTCCTTATGCATCCAGAATGAAATGGTAAAAAACAGGCGGGAAAATATTAATTTATCTAAAATTTAAGGGTGGGGGGGGGGATTGGAATAAAAAATTAAGAATAAATTATAACAATAATTTTTTCAAATTTTTATTTGTAAAAAAGAGGTAAAATAAATGTTTATCTATCTGAGAATGCAAGAGTAAGGAATTTAGGGTCAATTTATTTCATAAAATTTTTTGGGAGTGATTTTTATTTTACCATGTTTTCATATTTTCATAAGATTGAAACAAACTTTACTTACATCCTCAAAAGACATGATTCTTCTATCTAACGATAAATTAGTGCAAGCTCAACTTAGTGAGAAAAAAATTGCAAGCTCATGATTCCAAATGAATCTTTGGGGTTGAAAGAGTTTAAAATATGCGCTCCCCTAATTGTTGTGAGCAGTGTAGTTGGCATTGACATATTTAAAGTTGATGATTTTAAGACGCTAATTTAGAATGATGGAATTTTGACATCAATACTCTTTATGCGTGTTCCCCATGCCCTTACAGTATTTTTTCTCAAAAATAAATCTGAATGTTGAATTAAAATAGATTCAGTCTTTTGTTGCCTTTATTTACTTGGTCAATAAATACTCTACGGGTTTCCGGGGGTAGGAGTAGGGGTAGATAATCTTTAACTGTATCAATCTTCTGCTACGGCCAGTACGGGTTTTGTTTCTCCTCGGCCATCAATTTGTGTTTTATCTTTGTTTTGTAAATGTACCTAGTTTAAAAATAAAAAAAAAATATAGGAAATCTAGATACATATATTTTCCAGCTTGTGTACTTTATCAGAGACCCACTTTATAACCATTCGTCAAGTAAGACAGACACGGAAAGACTTTTTACTGTCAGTGAAAGGAAGCACACCCAGGGCGAAGGCGGGAATCGAACCCGAACCTGATACAACGCGCAGACTGCTGGTGTAATGGTCCAAATCACTCATCCTTCCGGGACCCATGACTTCTTTATGTTGCTAATGTTTGCGGTATGTTGAGAGAAATACTAGAGCGGGCAAACAGACAGACGGTGTGTTCGGACAGATTCATTGCAAATTTGTTGCCGTGATACGTAAATAATACTATTAAAATAGACATACAATATGCACGTCCTTATGAAAGAATTATTTCCGTGACATCAAAGCGTGCTAGCATATTTCTGAGGTTTCATCAATATCTATATAACATTTTTTTCAATAATTCATTACAATACAAATAAAATAATATAAACTCCCTACCATTCACGACCTTCTATTTCTTGCTTTGAGAAAACAAAAATAAAAGGAAAGAATAATATTGACCCGTCTAAATTATAACCTCCAACTGCGAGTTCCAATAACTCAACAAATAATATCCACAAAAAGAAAAAAAGTTTTTATGTCTTCGCCGTTTGCCATTTCCTTTGTCCAGAAATATACGGCCGAAGTTTGTGAAGTCCTATAGAAGTGAGAGAGTTATTTTTATTTACATTTCTTAAATTTTTTTCTCTCATTTTATTAGGATGGTTCGCTTGAAGCACGCACATAAAATGGAGGAGAAAGGTGCATTCGTATTCGTAACTGTCATGGAGATTTTAACTGCCTTCGTTTAGTTCGATTGTAATCCAATCACAAGTTTTTCTTTTGAGAAATTTTAAAGACTTCCCAAAAATTCTTTCGGATACAGTTTCTTATTTTTATCCATTCAAAACAGCGAAATTATAATCTATTCAGATACATATATGAAGTTTGTTTTGGATGTGATAAAATATGAATTTAATTCAATCATAAAACTGTTTGTGCTACATATGCAACTTTTTGTTTCCTTCAGGCACTGAATTGTTCAAATGATTTGGAAGAAGTTCTTTTTTTTTAGGCGTGTGATGGTTTTATTAAAATCTCAGTAATAAAAATTATAGTTAATTTTTTTTTAAATGTGTACTACACCTTAACAAAAACGGAATCTTAATTGAAATAGGATAAAAAAAATAAGTTATATTAAATTATAGTTAACTTGTTACATATCAATAAAATCTATCAAAGTTATTAGAAAATCGTTCATTAACCGTTTCAATTAAAAAGTTCTACTGTTATGAAGAACTTAAAAACTGTTATTTGTTTTGTAAAATTATAGCGCATTTAGCGGTTATTTTCTGCATTACAGTGTTGTAATGTTCGTTTTACAGCTAAATGATGTTTTCTTTACGTACACAGTCAGATGAGCAACTTTCTCCAATGCCGTTTAGGCAGAGAAAGCGGCTGCATCCAATCACTGCCTTCACACTTTGGTATTAAATTCGAAGGATTTTTTTTACAGTGTCTCCTTATTTCTAAAGAGTATACTGTCGTGTCTTACTAATTAATAGTATCTTAAACAAGGCCCAGTGGCTTAGTGCAGGTTAGTGCCTTGTGCCAGTGGCCTAGTGTTTCGCATTGCCGCGCCATAGTTCCGGGGATCGAATCCCGGAGTGGGCGAGGCTGACCCAGCCTTTCGTCCCTTGAGTGGGTCGATAAAATGGGTGCCAAGCATGCTTGGGAACTAATCATTTTGGGTTCCGCGTGAGGCTGACCACCTTACCGGGACAGCACCTCAGAGCCCTAGGTCACGAAATTCCTAGCACCTCATTCCTAGCACCTCAGAGCCCTAGGTCACGAAAGCTGAAATGGGCACGGCAGGCCCTTGCCCAGTAATGGACTGTTGCGCCGGAGAGTTTAGTTTTTTATTTTCTTAAACGTTTAAGATATACAATTTTGTAAAATCCTCATTTTAATATTCTGTAAAAACAAAAATATTAAAAGCCAAAACTAATACGCTATTACATAAAAAACATAAAACGCAAAAAAATATCTTACAAGTTCTTCCGCTTCGATCCAGACTTAAAGAAAAACAACACGCATACCTTCTCGAGAAGCATGATCTAATTCTCCGTAGGATTATAATTAAATTCAAAAGCCTTCCCCAACCGAAAAAGGAATGTTTGCGTAACAATCTCTCTCTGTGTACTTATCCTTCGAGTTTCTCGTCGAATAACATCGAGTCATTTTTTGTTTTTTCGAACTTTCGGTCGAAAGTTCTTGCTTGATAGAGGGTGGTTATTACCGTTAATTGTGTTTGTTTAGAGAAGGAGGATTATTGGGAAAACAGAGACTCCCGGCAAATATATCTATATTTGAATCGTTAAATGCGGTAAAGGCTTCAGTCATTAGGAAGATTTCCTAACAGAGTTTTCTATCAATAAAATATTGAAAGACAGAAGCGTAGTAGGAAGTCTTCCATGGACTTTATGTCTTTTTTCTGTTTGCGATTAAGAAAATATAGAGATGTCTGTTACTCGGAAAAAAGATGGCGGCGGCGTCTTATTGGAAGAGTAAATAAGACAAATAAAGTTAGTTTACGAGCTTTTGAATTATTATATGTTCTTTTTGCATTTAGAAAATTAATTAGTAGATAGTTAAGATTTTTTTTTAGTTTGATTAATTTTCAAAAAAGAATTTTAATGAGTTTTTAGATTTGTTGACATAATATTTTGGGAAATATATAGTAAGTGATTAAATTTTTTTTTTTTTATGGATGTTTAGTTTAGTTAGAATTATCGTCGCGCTAGCTTTATGGATGTAATTAGCAAGATATTTATATGCTTTGGCAAATAGAAAATAAGATAAATTTCTGTTATTTTAAGTGATTATTTGCTTAACTAAGAAGTCATTTCAAAAGGTAAATATTAATTAAGATATGTTGCTTGAAAGTATTTTAGTATTTTTTAAAATTCTGATACATTACAATTTATTTGTTCTGTGGGTTGTTAATTAATAATTTACTGTATCGCGTGAAACTATTTAAAAAGTACGAACATATATAATATAATATAATATAATGTAATTAAGTCATTTATTATATTGAGTCAAAAAAATTCTTCCTTGTAAATACATTTGTTAGATGATGCAGTGAATCACTTTTTTTTGCAATTTACAAAAATGCCTGATTTTTTTCTTTAAAACAGTAAATAGATAATTAGATAATTATAGAATTATTTCTATAATTATCATAAATTATACCAATAAAATTTATTATAGATTTTTTAAGCCAGAGAAATGTTCCGAAGTGACCAATCATGAAAACACTAAAACAGAAGCCGAACATTCTAATTCCCATAATTACCTCAACTTGGAATGACTTTAACTTGCAAAAAGATTGATTTTACTAGCATCCGAACGTATTTAATTGCCCCGTAATTTAGAATAAGCAGGAGATTGAGCGGTATTCGTAAAATACACGTAATTAAAGTGATTGATACGTCATGTTCGAAGATTACGTCATTGCGGTTACGGTATTACCTAGAGCCTACGCTAAGTTAACATTGCCATTGCCCCAAAAGTTATAGCCTTGTTACAAGTTTTCCTTTCATTATGATTATATTGGGCTGCAGGAAGACTTTTATTACAGGGGAAATGGCAGCACTTTAGGTCTTGTGTCGTGAACGTGACGTCATCAAAGTGCGTCGTTCTTTGAAGAAGATTCCCGATTCTGTCTCTGGGATGGAGCATTAATGAATTTTTAACATGATTTCTTCTTTCTTATAATTTGTTGAAAGAGTTAGTGGATGTATGTAAGTGTGTAACCTTACCATTTCTTTGAACTTAATTGCTATTGCTCTCCTATTTATATAGAAGAAACACTGTTTTTATTTGAAATAGTCTTCACAAAGTAGGTATTTAATATCACTCTATTTTAAACACATTAATTAATCAAATGTCGTTTGAAGTTTGCTAAAATTTCTTGGATTTATACGTAATTTTTATAGGTCCTTAAATGTATCAAAAAATCTAAAAACCATGAACGTAATTTTGTTGAAAAAAAAATTGGTTGAATTGGTGAAATCGGTTTTGAACTATACAACCCAGTTTTAAACCTTTCGCTACGAAGGATTTTTGATTCCCCGTCATAATTGGTAGGAATAACATTATTGAATCTTTAGTTGTTCGGGCGCTTTGGGTATAGAGTTAGGAAGGAGGAGTAGAGGGGTCTATCAGTTCAAATGGTTTGAAGCAGGGCTGTCAGGTTTTTCAAGCTACTGCTCATACTGAGGTATCAGAAATTCAATCGATTTAGCCTGCTTCTTTAGTGCGTTACTGCACACATACATAGGCCGCTTTATTCTCTTTCCTAACTCTATGGTTTTGGGGCGTTTAGTAACGAAAGGGTTAATCCGTAAACTATATATGTGATTTAGAATCACAACAAGCTATGCACCATTACACATTAACCAAGAAACTTAGTAACGTCATATAGCACACTTTTGTTCAGATATTACTTTATAAAACTGTAAATTCATACAAGGTTTCAAAAACTACATTTGATTGTGATGAACATAAATAATATTTTAATATTATATGCTGCTAAGCTTTGGTAGAATAACTTCAACAACTTTAATATGACCTAAAGTAATATATTTTCCTGCCTAACACTTGAGATTGAAGAGCAAAAGCCCAATTACGCTCCTGCAAAGGTTTCCTAACGCAAAATTGATTTTACTCAACGCAATTAAAGATCGTTCACACTTCAACTTTAATTAAAATATTAGTTAACGTCAAGTTAAAATGGAGTTTCCTCCACAGCCAAAGGTAGCAATGAGTTATTCGGCTTTTTACATTAAAATAATTGCCAGTTTAATCTCTTTCAGAAATATTAAAAAAATGCATCATTTCAGAAAAGTGCAGACTTACGTTATTGCAAGATTATTATTTTTTGTGAATTTTTCGCCAAGTTCTATTTTAACATAAATCTGATAAATGCCAGAAGATTTTAATTTGAAGTTTGGGCAGCGAAAGGAAAATTATAATTGGATTATTTAATTAAATATGTTTTATTGGTCAAGTATAAATATCTTTTTAATTATATTTCCTGAATTAAATAAAATATTTGTTTACACGTAGAATGGGTGCATATATTAGAGCATTTTCAATTTTCATTTTTAAAGTCCGTAGTAGGGAAATCGTTAATTTAACTTTTTTAAAAATTAAGTTTAATCTATTTTATAAATTACGATTATGTTGAATTTATAATTTTATATTAGTTAAGATATTTTATTTGTTAAAAAATCAGCTTAATAATTTGACAACGGTTCTTTAAAAGTTTGTTGGTAAAGAGTGTGTTTTTAAAAGATATATATTTTTTAATCTTCACATAAAATCGTTTTTATCTTTTTATGATATTCGTTCTATCTTTTATTTGAAGTAATTTCAAATAATTTACAATTGATTAAACTTTTATAAAACATCTTATCTTTAATTTTATTTGTCCGGAATCTGGAGAATATTACACAATTATTTACAATTATAATATTTTTTTTGCCATTCATTAATACACGCATATTCATCTCAAATTACTGACTCAAAATTACTACCAAAACTATACTAATCCTATTTCAAAGAGTAAAAAAAAAGTTTTCAATATATTTTACGTGTGACACTTTTATAAGTTTATTTTGTTGAATAATATAGCACAGAACAGATAAATTTCTTGATAGGGTTGGGTATTTAACATTTATATTCCGGTTTGTGTGCTAGATCAGAGACCCGCTTATAAGACTTCTTCAAATACGACAGACATAGAAAGAGTTTTACTGTCACAAAGAAACAAAGTACACCCAGGGAGAAAGTGGGAATCGAACCTGCTCCCGTTACTTTGCGCAGACTGCTGACCACTCGGCCATCCGGGCCCCTATTTCTTGATATAATTTGGTTTACGGCAGAGAGTTTTAATACTGCTAAAAACAGTATTAAGTTGAATATTGTTTTAACTGAAAGTCAATTGATCGCCTCAACCTAAAATATAATTTCGTTTGTATTTTTTCGAAATTTTTTTTTAAAAAAAATGGTTACTGTTATTCAATTAACTAGTTCCGTATTAAACAAAAATCATATAACGCTATTTTAAAATAACTATTTAAATTCAGTAATATGCGTAATAGTGTATCAGGATGGGTCTGATTGGCTAAATTTTGAGTTTAATAATTATCTTTTTAGTTGTGATTTGTTGTTCAAAGTCAATGTAGATACCAATAAAACTTTGAAGAAGATGCGAGTCACATAAAAACAAAGTTGTTACAAATTTTGACATAAACAAGTTGACAGCTGTTTGTATCGTAAAAAGTTTGATACTTATTTAGATGACGAAGATTCGACATTAAAAAAAAGTCTTTTTTGTGCCGATAATACGATAGATTATTTCTTGACGTATGCAGAACTACGTTATCGAATATTTTGAAATGCAATCAGAAACTCTTAATTCTGGTGGGTTTTAAGACTACTACATAAGTGCACAATTTAAGCCACAATTTAAGACTAATACATAATTGCAGCATTTATTTGTCCATAAGTGTATGACTCAATCTTTGTCGTAAACTCAATCTTTGTGTAAAACATACAAGTTCTGTATTGGGTACAGGGGTGGGTACATATTTATTCCGGCTTGTGTGCTTGATCAGAGCCCTTTTTATATAAGAATTCGTCAAGTAAGATAGACACAGAAAGAATTTTTACTGTCGCAGAGAAAGGAGTTCACACCCAGGGCGAAGGCGGGATTCAAACCCGCACCCGTTACAGTGCGCAGACTGCTAGCGTAATGGTCCAAACCACTCGGCCATCCGAGTCACTGTACAGGAGAAGAACCCCTTCCTCGACTGGGAATTTGGTGGCACTGGGTGTGCTTGGTGAAGGTAGAAAATCATCGCCTAAACTGAAGGTTTTAAGAAACCACTTTTGCCTTTGTTCTTACCATGTGGCACGTGGGTTTACTATCTTTATTATCGAGATTCACGCCTGACACTAATGTGCTGTTTGAAAAAAGAAAAAGAAAATTGAGAAATTGGTTTCCGATCGCCACTTCTCGCCAATCAGACTTTAATACGTATAGATTCCCAGTTCATGAAGGTGATTTACCCTGTACTCTTCAATTGACATTAACCACAAGTGGGTAGGGGAAGATATACATATTCCAGCTTGTGTGCTTGATCATCTTAAAGTAAAACAGACATAGAAAGAATTTTTACTGTCACAGAGAAAGGAAAGTACACCCAGGGTGAAAGCGGGAATCGAACCCGCACCCGTTACAGCGCACGGACTGCTACCTTAATGGTCTGTGATCCAAACCACTCGGCCATCCGGGTCCCACCAAAAGTTATCTAGTCCATTTATTGAAGGAATTGTTTTTACAAAATAACAAAGAAAAGGTTAAGTAGAAATTCTTGCGAAAAATAAATAAAGAAAAAACTGGGTAAGTTACAGAAATTGAAGTGAACAGTCATCCTTTCGTTTTGTTCTCCTAATTTCCTCCATCCGTAGCTAAACGATCTCTCCCGGTAGTTGAATGATTTATAACTTGTCCCCAAGGAAGATCTTTCTTAAGTTTCATCCTCTAATATTTATTGCTTTTTTGTCACTTTATTGTTATCGCTTTTTCCGAAAATAATAATCATGTAAGAAGGGATGAAGGCATTAAAAGTTTCGAATCACTTAGTTTGAGGGGTTTCCAAACTTTTTGCGTGAACCGACTTTTAAAATAGAGAATTAAATTCATGTTAGTAAGCTTTGATGGAAATAAGAATAATTCAATCGTATATCTTTCCAGATCAATAAACGATAAATTATGTATGTCAAATTGAATGAAATTTATATATTTTCCTAGCTTTGAAAGTAAGTAATATGGGAAAAATCGTCAAAAGAAATAAATGATTGTAGACTAAATAACGATGTAAAGCACTATCATATCTAAAGGACTTTTATGAGCAACGAAGTTCAGATAATATTTTTTATTTCAGCTCTTTTTGACGTTGCAGTATAATTTATTGTTGTTTTAAAATTAAAAAAAAATAAGAAAATTATTTTAATTCGAAATCGTTTTTAGTTTTACATATATATCCTTACTAAACATTTTACATTAAATCTTCACTTTTAAAAATGTAATTGGATATGTAAAATTGGATAATGGTTTGAATTATAACAATGCTCTGACTTCCATAGCTTCAAACAGTGCCGAAATCATTAAAAACAACTTTTTTCTTCATTCCATCTTTAAGACAGAAATACTCTTTCGACAGAAGTCATTCTTTGAAAAAACTATTGAAAATCAAGTAAAAAATGCCGCATTTATGTGTCTAAAATTACATTTTTTTCAACTTTGTCGTCCTTGCCCAAATTTCTACATGTATTCAGTTTTGTTTAAACATTTTATCGTACTAAATAGTATTGGTGGGTTTCTTAAAAACCTTTTGCAAGACTGATAACACTCTTGGGTCGCCCCGGTGGTGGCTCAATCGTTAGGATTCTGGCCATTGGAGCTGCTAAGGTCGGATTCGAATCCCAGTCAGCCATGGATGTTTGTGACCGTCAATAAATGTTGTTATTTGTCTATGTGTTATTCCTTTCTTTGTGACTGTAAAAATTCTTTCTGTGTCTGTCCCACTTGACGAAAGCTTATAAGCGGTTCTCTGAACAAGCACACAAGCTGGAATATATATGTACCATACCATACCATACCATACCATACCATACCATACCATACCATACCATACCATACCATACCATACCATACCATACCATACCATACCATACCATACCAACCCTCTTGGGTAACTGTTTGGAGACCCCTGACTTAGATGATGAAGTGCATCTGATGCACAGGGTTTGAAAATACACCACTCAAAATGTCAGTTTCATCACGAAAGGGCTCCATGAATTTATGGCCCGAATATTTGTAAGTGCAAACGGTTTGGAGCTGAGAAATGGAGTTTTAAATTTGATTCAGTGTTGCTGCTTGAAGCGTTTATAGTTTATAATGATTTATTTTGTAATGCGTATTGATGAACGTATCATCTAAAAAAAAGATTAATGTTCGATTTGTTTTAAATCATTAATCCATACAATACAAACTATTAATCTTTATTTCCATTTTCGTAAGTGTATGGGTAGTTTTGAATGTAGTTAGATACATAGTGTCGTAAAAGTAATGTGCACTGCTCAAAACAATTAGGAAAAAGTATGGTTTAAACCTTTTCACCCACAATGATTCCATTTGGTATATCAGCTTCCATATTTTTTTCTTACTAAGTTGAGCTAGCATTTATTTATCGTTAGATGGAAGAATAATGTCTTTTGAAAATTTAAGTAATGTTTGATTTAATTAAATGAAAATGTGAAAAACATGGTAAAATAAAATTTATGAAATAAATTGACCCTAAATTCTTCACGTTTGCAATCTTAGATGTTTAAAAATTTATTTTACCTTTTTTTTTACGAATAAAGGTTTGAAAAAATATTATTGATATAAATTATTCAAAAGTTGTGATTCCAATATTTCCCCCCTTAAATTTTAGCTAAAATATTAAGATTTTCCTCCCTGTTTTTTTACCATTTCATTCTGAATGCATAATATATATCACAAATTTTAGATTATTATAATAAAAGATAAGAAGTTGGAACTTAAGGGATAAAACAAAAGTACGCAAAGTTCTTCCTTAATTGTTTCGAGCAGTGTATTTAAGATTATATGAACAAAAAAATATTTTTTAAAAAGACGTTGTTATTCGTAATTTAATTGTTATGACAGTGGATTTTTTTTACTATTTAAGTTTACATACATAAAAAGAGCTAAAATAGCTTATAAATATTAGATAAAAATCTTTTTTTGAACTGGTATTTAATAAAAAATAATTTTTCTTGTTGTATGTAGCTCTATTGATTAGACGGACATGTATACTTTAATAAGCTTTTTCTATAAAGAAAATTCATTCAAATACATTTTATTTCAAACTTTTAATTTATGGTTATTACAACAAGTGATGAAATACTAAATTTAGTAATTTATAATATATAAACACATAAAAACTTATAAACAATAACATAAAAACGTGTTTTAAATCATTATTTGGCAAATATAAAATGAAGTTTGAATATGTTTGAACATACACATTAATTACAGTGGAACACATTTAATATGTTTGATCATATTAAATATATTTGAATATATAAACTATGATTGGAACTATAAAGATTTTTGAACAGGTAAAATATGTTTAAACGAATTTTTAAAAAATAATTCAACTTTGCTTCTATGTGCCCACTTTGAATATTACATTATAACACATTTATCACTTGCCTATATAATCCAACACATTTTTAATAAACACAATAAATTGAACAAAAATATTACACACACACAAAGTTTCTATATTGATTTATGTAACAGAAGCTGGGGTGATAAATTTCGTTTTTAAATTTAACTGAGCTATTTTTTATAAACATAGTATATAACAAGATTTGTCCATGAAACTGTATCACGAACGCTGTCTCGTGTAAATAAAAATGATTTATTGCCTACAGCTTAAATGCTAAAATCTCGTTTAACTCAATATTTTCGCTTATCACACGAACCAATTATAGGCGTCCCCAGTGATTAATAGTCCCTGATCCATTGAGGACGGTAATTTAGCTCGGAATAATCCCCTTAACGTTAATTCATTAAAGCGTGCTAAAGATAAAAAAAACAACTTTTTTTTATATTTTACAGGGTAAAAATTATATTTGTAAGCATACCTTACATCCTCATTTATTAAATGTGATACATTTCGAAATTCATTAGTACTTTTTTTAAAGGAAGTTTGTAAAAATGTACTTTTGTGTTTTATTAATACTAATGACCTATTGTGAAATGCGAAGTAATGAAAGTATTGCAATGAGATAGAAAATCCATAATAAATTTTACAAGGTAAAAATTATATTTGCCATCACACCCTATATGACCATTTATTAAATGTGATACATTTTTTGAAGTACAAAAGTACTTTTTTAAAGGAAATTTGTAATAATGTACATTTTGTGTTTTATTAACCCTATGGTCCTAATGTGAAGTAATGAAAGTATTGCGATGAGATAGAAAGTCCATAATATATTTTACGAGGAAAAATTATACATTTGCAAGCACACCCTACATCCTCATTTATTAAATGTGATACATTTTGAAGAACACTATTACTCTTTTAAAAAGGACATTTGTAAAAATGTAAATTTTTTGTTTTATTAATTCTAATGATCTAATGTGAAATGTAATGTAATGAAAGTATTGCGGTGAGGTAGTAAATCCGAAATGGAGAATTGAACATTGGTTTTTCTGTCTTTATAGATCAAATTAAAAGAGCTGTAGAGTTCAAATTTGGTAAAAGAGTTCCTAGTACCAATATATTTCAATTTAGATAGAAAATCCATAATAAATTTTACAAGGTAAAAATTATATTTGTCGGCACACATGATCTTTTATTAAATGTGATACATTTTGAAGTACATTAGTACATTTTTTAAAGGAAATTCGTAGTAATGTACATTTTGTGTTTTATTAACCCTATGTCCCAATGTGAAGTAATGAAAGTATTGCGATGAGATAGAAAGTCCATAATATGCACTCGTAAAACGAACGAGCGATTTTAACTCAGTCTGATTGATTTTCACTCCTCCAGTCGGGAAAATGCACTTCTTTTGGAGCGGATCCTTTGTGTGTTAAACCTCCGACAGGATCACTCCAAACGAGTGATTTTAACTCAGTCTGAGATAATATTCACTCCTTTCCAGTGTCGAAAATGCACTTCTCCAACTGAAGTGGAATTCACTCTTTTGTTTTAAGAGTGTATTTTACAAGGAAAAAATTATACATTTGCAAGCACATCTTACTTCCACATTTATTAAATGTGATACATTTTGAAGTACACTAGTACTATTTTTAAAAGGACATTTGTAAAAATGTAAATTTTTTGTTTTATTAACTAGGGGGCTACGCCCCCTGCTCGCTATCGCTCGCCAACCCCCGGAATTGCTGCGCAATTCCATTGGCCGCTTCGCGGCCGGCAGGGGGCTTCGCCCCCTGCTCGCTTCCTTTCGACAACCCCCGAGAATTACTACGCAATTTCTCTGTTTGCTCCACAAAGAAACATGCAAGACTATTAAAAGGATACTGCCAATGCAGGAATGCTCATCTGTAAGATCTGGTCGCCAAATCAGGCGATACGCGCGCCAAGATTGGCTTGCACAGACAAAGAGGTAAACAACTGGTTGCGGTTAAAGATGGTGAACTTTCAACAAATACAGTTTAGTTTTGAGAATTTTGAGACCGGTAGGGGGCTTCGCCCGCTGCCCAATCTCTCTCAGCTCCCAAGCTTGCACCCTTGGATTACTGTGCAATCTCATCGTAGGGGCTTCGCCTCAAGGCTCGCAAGCGAGTAATAACTCGGCTCGCACCCTTCAATAGCTGCGCAATCTCATCGTAAGGGCTTCGCCCCTAGGCTCGCAAGCTAGATTGCGCACTGGTACCTCCTCGAGGCCGTAAAGAAAAACCAAACACTAAAATAAAAAGCAAACCAAACTTTACCCACATTACATTTCAATTTCTACTTCAATGCCTTAAAAACCGCTAGTGAATAGACATGGCTGGCCACCATACACTTTGTGGACCTGACACTTATACCAATTGAGACCTTCAGTAAAAAAATTGGAGTTGTAGACATAAACTGTAGGTAAATTCCTACTTTAGGGTCTGGTAAAAAATTTAGTCACTTTTTAATGAGTGATTCGAATAATTATTTCCAAGCACCGGACCACAAAGATGGTTTTAATTAAAGCACATTTTCCTTTTACTTTGGATAATAAAGAATTAATGTTATCAGTAAAATTCTTGAAAATTAATGGAATTACAGGTAAAATCCTACTTTTTGGTCAAAACTTTTCAACATTAATTAGCCGTCAGAAGTATTTTGCACACAATATTAGTGTAATAAATAAATGGGGTTGTTTCACGGAGGATCTGGCAACAGCTTCACAGTCTCGCCCTCATTTTCTCGAATTACTTTTGTTTTGCAGACCAAAGTTATTTATATTCAGGTTAGTGTGCTTGGTCACCGAAAAAAACCTGAATATATCTCGACCAACGAACCTACCAAAACAAAAGTAATTCAAGAAAAATGAAAACAAGACTGCGAAGCTATTGCCAGATCCTCCATGATACATTTATCGTCGGTCAAATGACTAAATTACGAATGTGCTATACACAGGGACGAAAAAACTTTTTACTGTTAAGCCCAGTGTGTAAAATAAGCACGACAGCTAATCTCTAGAATTGGTATACATTCGTGGTTGTACCAGACTACATTCTTAGATTTTGTATTACAAATTTTCTGCAGCTTACACCTTTATTAAAGCAGATACGACAGTGATTGCGCCCTCTAGAAGGGAGATTGTAGGCTTTATAGCCCATTACCCAGCTCGCCAGAAGAGACAGTCGCAAGAGACACACAAAGGACGACACAAACACATAGACAAATAACAACCCCCCCCCCATTTATTGACAAACACAACCATCCATGCCTTTGCCGGGATTCGAACCCGAGCCCAGCAGCTCCAGAAACTTTTTTTTTCAAATTAGGAAATTTTAGAATGTATTGTTTGTATTTTTTTTCAGAGGAAAAGAACAGACTGGCTACAGATTGAAATTTTAAATAATTGAAAACCCGAATTATGTAACGCAAGAGGTTAGTTCGACGAACCAAAAGTACCTACCTATAACTTCCGCGTAAATGAGTACAAATATATTCATATGACAACATAAAGTACAGAAATTATAATTTTATTTGAAAATTAATGGAATTACAGGTAAAATCCTACTTTTTAAAACTTTTCAACATTAATTAGCCGTCAGAAGTATTTTGCACGCAATATTAGTGTAATAAATAAATGGGGTTGTTTCACGGAGGATCTGGCAACAGCATCACAGTCTCGCCTTCATTTTCTCGAATTACTTTTGTTTTGCAGACCAAAGTTATTTATATTCAGGTTAGTGTGCTTGGTCACCGAAAAAAACCTGAATATATCTCGACCAACGAACCTACCAAAACAAAAGTAATTCAAGAAAAATGAAAACAAGACTGCGAAGCTATTGCCAGATCCTCCATGATACATTTATCGTCGGTCAAATGACTAAATTACGAATGTGCTATACACAGGGACGAAAAAACTTTTTACTGTTAAGCCCAGTGTGTAAAATAAGCACGAAAGCTAATCTCTAGAATTGGTATACATTCGTGGTTGTACCAGACTACATTCTTAGATTTTGTATTACAAATTTTCTGCAGCTTACACCTTTATTAAAGCAGATACGACAGTGATTGCGCCCTCTAGAAGGGAGATTGTAGGCTTTATAACCCATTACCCAGCTCGCCAGAAGAGACATTCGCAAGAGACACACAAAGGACGACACAAACACATAGACAAATAACAATCCCCCCATTTATTGACAAACACAACCATCCATGCCTTTGCCGGGATTCGAACCCGAGCCCAGCAGCTCCAGAAACTTTCTTTTCAAATTAGGAAATTTTAGAATGTATTGTTTGTATTTTTTTTTTCAGAGGAAAAGAACAAACTGGCTACATATTCAAATTTTAAATAATTGAAAACCCATTTTTTTATAGAAAAATAAATGACTGATACCTGTAATCAAAGGCTGAAAAATTTATATTTGGATTTTCTGCTATCGGACCAGGTCAATTTCGGAACTAATTAATGCGTTAATTGTTTGCGAGGAGGTTTTAAACATCGTCCCCAATTAGGGATGCCAGATCGCAAGAGGTTAATTCGACGAACCCAAAGTACCTACCTATAACTTTCGCGTAAATGAGTACAAATATATTCATATGACAACATAAAGTACAGAAAATATAATTTTATTACAATGACAGTGATTGCGCCCTCTAGAAAGGAGATTGTAGGCTTTATAGCCCATTACCCAGCTCGCTACAACAGACGCACAAAAGACGACAGAAACACATAGACAAATAACACAAAACATACAAACACAAGATCATTGCAAGCACTTAAACATTCATGCCTTTGCCGGGATTCGAACCCGAGCACAGCCTAAAGTAGAAAGCTTTCTTTTTTAAAACATTGCAGAAACAAAAAGTCGTTTCGTTGCGAAAACATAAATAAGAAAGGTAATGAAATCGCAAATGTGTCTAGTTAGGAATACTAATTTGCAACCAATTTAGCAACGTTTTAAAGAGGTTGCAAAACCGTTACTTGTTGCCATTTTGCAACGGTGTAACAACACATTTTTACCAATTTTGAAACATAATAGCAACGCATTTTTACCCATTTTGCAACGGAATAGCAACAATTTTCCATTTTCCCACCTCGCCATAAGAGACAGACAAACCCTAACTAAAGAAATCAAAATTACAGTGTATCAACTAAATTTTATTTTTTTAAAACAGCAACTTACCCATTTCTTGAAAAGTTTTAAGATCCATGGCTTTGCGGGGTTCCATTTATTACACAAATTGAATAAATTTTTAGTACACTCCACTATCCAAAGCCATCGAGTTTCCAAAGCACGTTAAGCACAAAAAAAAATGTTGATGTTGCCATTACAAGAAAAAAATGCAACTGTGATTTCAGTTGTAGTAATCAATGTGCGTATTAAAATAATTAAAAAAAATAATGTGAATTTTTGAATGATTGTTAAGCGACAATGATTGAAAAAAATATAAGTTTTCATTTTTGGTATCATTTAAAGTGAAATTACACCAATAAAACATTTTTCGAACACTGTGTTTGGTTTGGTTGAAAACTTATAAATTTTGGTAGGCAAAATACAATTTTTGGCTTTTTTATTATTTTTTAATTAAAAAACTAATTGGAATATTTTAAAAATATTTTGTGGAGATAAAATTTGGACCATTTTCTACGTTCCAAAAAAAAATTGGAGTTGTACTATAAGAATTGTGTCGTAGAGATTAAAAAATCATGACTGTAATTCCAAAAAAAAATAATAAAGTACCCATAACTTACGAACTGGCTATATATTGGGTATATATGCAATTAGCAATTTGTTCATAATAAGAAGTCTACAAAATACTAAAAATTCAGAAAAATCGTAGAAGCCAATTTTTTTTTATTTCAATGTAGGCTAAAAACGCCTTTTTTGCCCTTTTACAAACTATTTTTTATTAAAAAAACTAATTTGAATTTAAAAATAATGCTTTGCAGACAAAAAACCTATACTCTTTTCTACATTCAGTAAAAAAATGGGAGAAAATTGGTGAAAATTGTGCCGTACAGATCGAAAAGCATGACAGTTAATAACAAAAAATAAAATAAAAAAAACCCATAACTTACAAACCAAATGTATATTGGACATACATGCATTAGCAATTTGTTCATACATAAGAAGTCTACAAAATACTAAAAATTCAGAAAAATCGTAGAAGCCAATTTTTTTTTATTTCAATGTAGGCTAAAAACGCCTTTTTTGCCCTTTTACAAACTATTTTTTATTAAAAAAACTAATTTGAATTTTAAAAAAATGCTTTGCAGACAAAAAACCTATACTCTTTTCTACATTCAGTAAAAAAATGGGAGGAAATTGGTGAAAATTGTGACGTACAGAGCGAAAAGCATGACAGTTAATAACAAAAAATAAAATAAAAAAAAACCATAACTTACAAACCGGATGTATATTGGACATACATGCATTAGCAATTTGTTCATACATAAGAAGTCTACAAAATAATAAAAATTCAGAAAAATCGTAGAAGCCAATTTTTTTTTTATTTCAATGTAGGCTAAAAACGCCTTTTTTGCCCTTTTACAAACTATTTTTTATTAAAAAAACTAATTTGAATTTTAAAAAAATGCTTTGCAGACAAAAAACCTATACTCTTTTCTACATTCAGTAAAAAAATGGGAGAAAATTGGTGAAAATTGTGCCGTACAGATCGAAAAGCATGACAGTTAATAACAAAAAATAAAATAAAAAAAAACCATAACTTACAAACCGGATGTATATTGGACATACATGCATTAGCAATTTGTTCATACATAAGAAGTCTACAAAATACTAAAAATTCAGAAAAATCGTAGAAGCCAATTTTTTTTTATTTCAATGTAGGCTAAAAACGCCTTTTTTGCCCTTTTACAAACTATTTTTTATTAAAAAAACTAATTTGAATTTTAAAAAAATGCTTTGCAGACAAAAAACCTATACTCTTTTCTACATTCAGTAAAAAAATGGGAGAAAATTGGTGAAAATTGTGCCGTACAGATCAAAAAGCATGACAGTTAATAACAAAAAATAAAATAAAAAAAACCCATAACTTACAAACCGAATATATATTGAACATACATGTAATTAGTAATTTGTTCATACATAAGAAGTCTACAAAATACCAAAAATTCAGAAAAATCGTAGAAGCCAATTTTTGTTTTTTTCCGATTTTATTCAAAAAAAGCCTTTTTTAATTTTTAATTAAAAAACTAATTGGATTTTTTTTTAATTATTTTGTGGACATGACACTTAAACCAATTGAGACCTTCAGTAAAAAAATTGGAGTTGTACTCCAAAAATTGCGCCGTACAGATCAAAAAAGCTTACTTTTTTTTAATATAGAGAGATTCTAATGATCTAATGTGAAATGTAAACTAAGGAAAGTATTGCGATGAGGTAGGAAATCCGAAATGGAGAATTGAGCATTGGTTCTTCTGTCTTTATAGATCAAATTAAAAGAGCTGAAGAGTTCAAATTTGGTACCCGAGTTCCTAGTACCAATATATTTCAATTTATTTCTTAACGCATGAGATTATATGTAACACATATTGTTCTAGGTAAATATTTTGGAGTTATATTTTAAAATATATTCCTTTTTTCAAAGATTATCTGCGAAAGTTATGATGGCTGCAATTTATATTTTAAATGTAATACAATTTTAAAACTAAGTTCACCAACTAAAATATAAAACCCACATATAAAATATATACCCAAAAAGTTAAAACCTAATTATATTCTCTTCCAGCTAAAATTTTTTTTGCCGGAAAATATTTTGCGAATCAACATTAGCTTTCCTTTAATAAAATGTTAAACTTTCCAAAACGACAGGAACTCCCCCCACTCCAAAAGAAATAACCAAAATGAAACCAAACTAAATACTCCTCCCAGACATGCATATTTTCCACGAGAAACTCAATTTCTTTCGACTTTGGTGGGCAGAAAAGTAGCAAAAAATATTAAAAAAGCGCCCAGACTGTTGAGCCAACTTTATGCATAACTTCATTTCGCCCGAGTTTTCTGTATAATAAGGCTAACTTCTGCCCCCAAACTCCAATATAGCTCACTTGGAAAAGAGGATGTAGAGTTAAGGCTCTTCTAAGAGATGAGTTGGAGTTTTGGTTATGTTACTATTTGTGACAAACCTACACATAGGAAAAAGGGGTGGGTTCAAACGTGAGGGTATGGTTCAAAATATGAACAGTATGAAATATACATGAATGATTATCTCAGTCTATGATTTATTGGACATTTGAAGTTTATTTTGTAACACATTTTTGACATAAGGAATAAGATAGTAGATGCCAAATAATACGCAGCATTCTGAAATGAACCTTAAACATGATTAATGTTCTGTTATTGTAACTATAAAGGAAATCGGAATAGAGGACGGCAATTTCAATTTTTCTTGAAGAAATTTTTAGTTACCATATTTTTAGTTAGTTTTGAAAAACCACAACGTTATACTTTCAACAATGTAAAAAATATTTTATATAATACCTGGTTAAAAATAAATACAAACACTAACAAAATAAATTTAAATAAGGGACAATAATGGCAAATTATAAAGGCATTAATAACTTTCTATCCTTTTTGAAGTTCGTACTTACATTAGCAGTACAGATAAAGAATTTTCGTGCCTTTTCCAGCCTTCAAAAAGGCTTTCTTTGCTACATGAAGCTGTTCGAAAAATTTGAATGGGATACAGGACTAGTTTTACACAAGAAGACAGTCGGGACACAAAAAAAATGGGAGAATATATATCACTCAGATTGAGTTCATAAAATTATATTTTAATTAAATTTTTTTCATTTTATTTATTAAAATATAAATTTTTGTTTCGAGAGATAAAATTGAAGAAAAAAATGTAATTGCATTAAAAAATGTTTTTAAAGTTCAGTGCATGTTACTATTGGGGTAAGCTTGTGTTAAAGGTAAGTACTGCCCTGAATACTTCCACTTCCACCGAAAATGGGCTGTAATATTCCTTTCACTTATTGACTTTTTAATAAAAACTAATAGCTTGAACAATTTAAAAGTAAAATAACACTTTGTTCCCATCACATAAAATAACATACTCACTTTCACAACTAATCTTTCTTCAAGTTCCCAGGAAAGGCCGTCTGGTGAAACGAAAATAAATTCTGCATTTGCTGCAACCTTTCCAGCCATAGAGCTACTTACTTAATGTTAAAATGATGTTGACACAGCTCTTGATTCGTGTTTGCACGTGCTGGTTGGGACTTTAACTTATTTAGACGAAAAGTGGTCCTTATTTGGCGCCCCAGGACTTGAATCTTATATCCATTTGGTGTTGAGGGAAATGTTAATTAAGGGAAAAATTTGGCTGGATTTATATTTTAATTTTAGGAGTTGTGTGTTATTACTTCTCCGAGGTTTAACGGTTCTTGGAGATTTTGGATAACTTAGTTATTAATTTTTTGGTTGGTTTATTGATGTTTCACTTTTGTATTGCGGGTTAGTGTTTTTTCACTTGTACAAATATAGTTAAGATGGTTACAAAAATGTTCCTAATTTTTTTAAATTCTTGATAAAACCTGTAGTTATGATACTTAGGTAGTTTGGAAAAGTTGCTAATAATTCTGCAATTATTTTCAATTTCTCAAAATACTTTGCAAAGTATTTTGACAAATTTAACATAAAAACTATATAATTACTTTCTCTTAATTTTTAATGCTGGAATAAATTATGAATTAATAATTAGACTATTGAAAAAAAATTTCAAGGCACTTTATCAAAATCCTGTAATTTTGTTTGGCTAGACGAAACAACGTTGTTGTTGTTGTTGCTCATATCCTAGGTTTGGCAGTTCTAAACTAGGTCTATGATGTTAGTCACTCTCAAAAAGTCCAGAACCGTGACTGGATTTCTGTAAAGATCGAGTCTGGAGAGTCCCAGGCAGTCTAGGATGTGGTCAGATGCTTCCTGTTTAATGGAACACTTCGGGCATATAGGAAAGGTAAAAGCCCTTGTCCATTGGTGTATCGCAGAGCACTAATGTGTAAACTTTTAAGTATACTAATGGCCGTCTGATAGCTTCCGCAAGACTGGAGGGATATAACTTTTCCAGGTCGCTTACCTTGGTACCAGACGAAACACAATTAAAAAGTTATGTATCTTTGAATCGCTTTTAGTGTATTTCAAATAAAAACAGTAATACAAAAGTCGTCAAGTGTCCATAATGCTTCGATCAAACATGGGTTTACAAGTAGGAATGAGCTGCTAGAAAGAAATGGCACTACGCTAGTAAGAATGCCATTACTTCATGTTGTATGCAACAACCATGCTAATTTACAGCTACGCCAACCAACACTCACACCACTCTACATCCGACACAGTGTTTAACCGTTACAATTTCCCACTTTACCTTCAGGCATGTATTGATGCCAGTTTCCTCACCCGCTTCTCGTTTCACATCCCCAGAAGCTCAACACTCTCCAGTCTTACACATCACTGAAGCGGGCCTTAAATTCAATATGAACGTCAAAGGTTCTGCCTTGCCACACATAGCCTCAAGTGGGTTATTTTCGCACCGCCTGCAGAGGGTTTAGTGTAAGAAATAGCAATCAATTCTATTTTATATGATGAAGGTTAAAAAAAAAAGGTCTGTTCTTGAATAGGTACACAATTTAGATGTTTACGCAAAGCCTCAATTGAAAATATTTCCAGCTTACGTTGTACACAAAGGTGACACATTTTAGCGTGACCAAAAAAAAAATATATATATAAAATGATCAACGCATAAAAATTGGTTTTACGTTTCATTAGGTTAAGGCTTGATAGTACTCTCTTGTAAGCTTAATAGCTTGTACTTGAATCCACTGTAGTTGATTCAAGTACAAGCTTTTCATTTAAAATTTTCAATTCAAGCTATTAATTTAACTTTTTTATTAAAACACACCAGTTCAGCTATGAACCGGTATTTTTTAATAAAAAAGTGAAACAAAAGTGCCAATTATGTAAAACTTTGTATGTTGCACATCACTGGAACTGGTCTTTAATCTGATCAGAACTTCAGAAACCTCCTCTTTGCAAATATATCCACAAGTAGCGTAGTTTGGCACGACTGATAAGCAGTGAGTTGGTGCAAGAAATAGCAATTGGTTCAATGTTAACTGTTGTTCAGATTTAAATTTAATTGCTTAATACTTAAAATATTTATGTGAAAAAGTTAGTTACTCTCTTTTAAAGTTTAAATGTACAAACATAGTATATATGAGATAAAAAATATTTGGGATAAGTAATCTGTGTATTACGTGTCCTGTCATGCAAATGAATATTCTTTTTCTGTGTAGGTAAATAAATATTTAACAATTTTGGTATCTTAATCGTAACATAATTGATCCCCCCCAAAAAACTTCGTAAAAGTAAACAAACGCCAATCTAAAAAAAATATTTATTTTATTAAAAAACAAGTCATTATGAATGTTGTGGCTAAAAAAGCCGTGATATAAAATGAATGCCAATCTCTTGTGTAGAACTTCCTGGTCATAATAAGTAGTATAATTTAAGTTTACCTGCAATAAAAAAATTGCACTGTTTGAGGTTGGTGCCCCCCCCCCCCATCTTAACCACCCTCTATACCTTTATATAAATGTATTGAGATCATACATTTGTCAAAGCTTTTTTTTAAGTATCCTTCGTTATTTTGATTTAGTAATTCAAGTTCATTTGAGTGATTTAATTTTTTTCGGGGGATTAAGATGGGCACCAACCTCAAGCACCGTAGCATAATTGATTCGTCTTGTAATGTATGTCTCATAAATTATGTATACGTATCGAACTGGGTAGGGTTAGGGGCAGAGGTAGGTACATATATATTCCGGCTTGAGTGCTTGATCAGAGACCCGCTTATTCGTCTTCGTCAATTAAGACAGACCCAGAAAGAATTTTACTATCACAGAGAAAATAAAAAATACATCCAGGGTAAAGGCGGGAATTGAACCCGCACCCGTTACAGCGTGCAGACTGCTGGAATAATTGTCCAAACCACTCGGCCATCCGGGTCCACGCATCGAACTACTAAGGCACAACTACATTTTGCATGATTTAATTTGGTACACGCAAGCGCACAGGTTGAAATTCAACAATTGAGTTAACTTTAAAAAAAAAAAAAGCGAGGTAAACGCTTCACTCTTCTGGGTACTATATTATATAAACATTTTAAAAGTAATATTTACCAAATAAAGTCTCTAATTCATATGGCAAAGAACGGGAAAAAATTGTTTTCGTAACATACGCTAAATTGAAGTATGTATTAACTACCATTCCTGTTTATTCTAACTCCATTATTATTACAGCAATTACTCAAACAAAGCACCACTTTACGAGTCCGCTACATAAGCCGTATATTAAACATTTTCCCGCTCTATTTTTATTCTTCTCGTAACAAATATTCTTTAAATTTTATTTCATTTAAAATTATCATCCAAGAAAATATACAAAACTAAATAAAATTGGAATAAATGAATTTTAGAATCGGTTTAAAAAAAATTGAATTGTAATTTAATATTTCCAAGAAAACATAACAATGGGCATATTTTAATTCTTCGTTTGTTTAAATGATTATCAATTAAATGTATTAATGTGAAACAAATTTTAATGATAACCAATATCAACACTCTCAGAACAAAGGAGTGAAATCCACTCATGTAGGAGAAGTGCATTTTCGGCACTGGAAAGGAGTGAATATTAACTCAGACTGAGTTAAAACCACTCGTTTGCAGTGATCTTGTAGCAGATTCAACGTACAAAGGATCCAATCCTGTAAGCGAAGTGCATTTTCGACACCGGAGAAGCGAAATTTAACTCAGATTGAGTTAAAATCGCGCTCGTTTGTGTTAAGAATGAACAGCTAATCTTTATAAACAACTGAAACATCACGTCCCCAGTTAGAATTTGCAAACGTATTATAGGACGGCTGAGTGGGAGGTACGAGGACACAGAATCGAAGCGGGGTGGCAATTATCCAGGCGTAAATGTGCTCGATTGGAACAGGTTAGGACAGAGACTTTAGGTGGAACAGACAATGCTATTGCAAACCTAAAAGGTGACCTTCATCAATGAGATAGTCACGTGACTTCCCCAGAGAATATTTTGGATAATTGTAAACATCGCAATGATTTTACTTTTCAGATGTTCTAAAATGGTAGTAACAGTTTTTTTAACAACACGGCATAGATTAAATATAAATTGCACCAAATCAGCTTTTAAATATAATTTTCGTTAAGTGTTTTTGGGGGCACATACTAAAATGTTAGCGATATGTTACCAAACGTAGCAGCATTCCTCACCAAAGAGTCATTTGGCGACATTTATCTTGCCCCCAAATCAATTGTTATTTTACCATTACATTTACTTTCTACTACCTTTATGTAGTTGTTGTAGGAACGTTCAGTTTGCGAATTTAGCTCGAAGGGATAAAGATCAGTTGAATAGACAGGCCCTTTATTTCGTTTGCTGAATATGAAAACTTCATTATGATTTTTGAAACTAATGCAAATAAGAGTTTTGGTTCGAAGAGGATAAGTATGTAATGGTGATTAACTCTGGAATCTACCTTTTATTTTTAGTTTTAACTTAAAAGTTCTTTGAGGCTTGTTATATTTAGTATTAATACACCATTGCCATGAAATAAATTTGCATCTTGATTTATTAGATCTTTAAACTGGTGCATATTGAATTTCAACGTAAATTGCCAAGTATAAAGTATAAATTTAAATCTAATAATTAGATTAATGGAAGAAAATCATTCTTGCAACTCTAATAATACTTCTTCTTTAAATTGGTGTATACTGAAAGTTCAACATAAATTGCCAAGTACAAAGAATAAATTAAAATCTAATTATTAGATTAATGGAAGCCAAGTATGGTATGGTATGGTATGATACATATATATTCCAGCTTGTGTGCTTGTTTAGAGAACCGCTTATAAGCTTTCGTCAAGTGGGACATTTATTGACTGTCACAAACATCCATGCCTGACCGGGATTCGAACGCGACGCCAACCGCTCCAAAGGCTAGTACACTAACCATTCAGCCACCGGGGCGGCAGGAAGCCAAGTATTCTTGTAACACTGATGAATAATGCATATGCAATACTATAAGAAGTAGCATAACGAAGATCTGATTATTAAGACTCATCAAAGTATTTTGTAAACGTATTTGGAAAACCTTTTGAAAGATATTAATTAAGATTTCTACGGATAATTTAGGTTTTTTTATACAGTGATATGTATTCATAAACATTGAACATGTATGAGCTCTATAGAAGAAATCAACCATCGCGTATTCTAAATGAATTGGTCAAAGTTTTGAGATATATAAAACATTATCAGTTCATTCAATGTATTAACTTTCCACCATTTGTTTGTACAATTGTCGTGGTTTTGATTCTTTTATTTATGAACAGTGTGGATTTAAGTCGCATACAAGTTCTTTTCACCGCATGAGTTTGTGTATTTCTGGATTTGAAGTATTCCAATATCAGCAAACACCCACATACGCCATTTCCACTTACGAGTAACCGAAATACTTCCAAAAGACTACAATAAATAAAAAAAATAAATTTTCCTTTCAAGCAACCTAATTTTTCTGTTCTGTTTTATTTACTTTTGCTATCCCGAGGCTACGTTAAGCAGAAAACTCCAGTTCTTGCTGAGAAATGCACTTTACTTTTTCACCTTAGACTTGCCGATTTCTGCTGAATGGATTGGATGTATATTCATAGCTCTAAGTCTTCAAAGTTTTTTTTTCAGAATTCGCGGCTCACTTTAGTTTAAGTATCTTGGATCATACTTAGAAAAACCACTTAAATCAAACAAGAAAATCGTTTGTGCTTTTAAGCTACCTGAAATGCGACAATTTTACTTTTTCATTTAAAAATTAGAAACTCCACTTTTGATATGAATATTTCTTTACTTCATATTATATTTTATTGTTTCCATTTATTGCAATGCTTTTGGATAAACATTTTCTATTTGAAGGTGAAAGAAAACATTAATCAGTTACTCAAATTCACTACACAAAGGCCATGGAACATCCCTTCATTGATCTAACGATACAAATATGCAATTACACAATTTCTTTAACATTATAAAATCAGGGAATCAAAAAACTGTTGACCTATTGAAAACACACTGCCGAGCCCTAACTACAAAAATTAAAAGCTTTCAATAAGTTGTTACGCCTCACATAAGGCTGTGTTATGGGCCAACTCAGATGTTAGAGCTTGAGCGTCACTTAACCCACGGCCAAAATCATGAAGTTGAGTAAGCCATGCTTAACCACGGTTCTAAATTAACCTTCCGAAATTCCTGGAAATGAGAAATGCATTTTTGTTTTTCTTAAATAAATTTTAAACAAAATTTATTTTAAATTAAAAAATAGAATTAGTGTTATTTTTGAACCGACTTTCTTAAAATAATTCCCTAATTAAAAAAAATCATACTTCATAAAATTTTATTCTTTATAAAATTTTGATATTTAAGGTTATTGTAAGAAAAATTATTGCAAAAAATAAAGCTGGATCTAACGCTCAGACACCCGTTAACAATAGCCTTTATATAATCCGACCCAAGCAGTTATCAAACTGAATCATTCCTACAAAAGCACAAAAAGTGAACACAAGCGACATTTCCATCTCCAATCGATGACATGTGGAAAAGTAGGACGCGTCATTAACCAAGATCCTTGTGCCGAAATCCCGGAGGACAAGGATCATCAATCCTACAAGGACACTCGCAGAGGTCAATATCACCTTTTTATTCCTAGCAGGACGAAGACCCTTCTAAGGTATAAATGGCGAGGACTGGTAAAATACAGTAACTACAAGAATCTACTGGACCATTTTTGCTATTAAGTATTTAGTCTGTCAGTATACTTTCTTTTAGGTTGGAGTTATTGAAACAATGGTCCAAGTCATGATGCTAGTTATTCCTAACGGCTGAAGACCCTTCTAAAGTAGACTGCCGAGGTCTGGTAAACTGCAATAACCCCAACACTGTATTGGACCATTTTTTCTACGAAATATTCAGTCTGTCAATGGACTTTTCTTTGGGTTAGAGATATTGAGTGCTTGCAACAAAGGTCCAAGTCATCCGGTTAGTTATTCCTAGCGGCCGAAGACTCTCCTAGGTAGAATCAACGTGGCGCCAGTTGGATTTCCTGAAACACCATAGAGTTTAGAAAAAGATGGAGTTGCTTGGCGAGAAAATAAGTGAAGCTGTCAAATAGTCGCCAAGTAGCTTTAACAAAACAACTCACTCAACGTTAGTTCAATTGTAAAACGCATCACTTTATTTATTAAAATACGGGCTAAACTAAAGAATCATGGCTGGATATTTTACGCCAATTCTGGGCACCCCGACTTATTGGTTAAGGGCAACCTTTGGCAAAATTAGCAATGGGAAAGTTTCTTATCATGGTACGTTCTCCATACTGCGTGCGGTCCTTCATTATGTGCCGGGGATTGTTGTCATTCGACCTGGCGATATTTTTGAAAGACGCCAAATTCTGCCACGATTCTTTGGTTTAACCAAAATATGTACTCTGACTAATAATCGAAAAAGTGAGTGTTTACGCAGTATTTTATTAGAGAGTCAAAAATACCAAGTCGATGCTGTAAACCCATACAAACTCCACATAGAATTGCGCCAAATAGGTCACCAAGATCATTTGTTTGGGCTTACTACAAGGCAATTGATGGTTTCACTTGGATAACCGGTTTTTGCATTGGTTCTTTGCTAGAGGCAGGATCTTAATCTTCTTCTTAGCTCTATGTGAAGCAACGACGAGGGAGGATTTCCCGGCGTCATCTGAAAAGAGAAGGATTTCTTATGTCTGAAAAGGAAATACGGGACTGTGGCTTAAGGTTAATGTAGAATATGTTTGTTGGGGTGATTGATGTTAGGGGAATGGAGAATGCTGTTGCGCGTTGTTAGGCTTAGGATTTGTAAGGTAACTATTGCTATCGATCGTCACGCTCACAAAAACTAACGTGTTGTTATAGCTTATTTCTTGGTTTAAAACACAAACAAAACAGTGTGTCAATCGTAATGGACGCTATGATTACGATGCTGAGGAAAAGGGTTTTTATTTAAGAATATTTTTGTAGTTTAAATAATATTTATTTCTTCAAAGATATCAGCTTAAGGCATGTTTCACATTAACGGATCTGATAATGTTTAAAGTGTATACGGTGCCCCGTAACACAGTGGCAAAGTTAGTGCAATGGATCTTTTCGCATGCAGATGAAAATGAAAACCATGTTTGTAGTTTTACTTGCAGTTTGAAGTAATGTAGTTACAATGCTAAAACGATATGATATTTAGCATGCGAAGAAACAAAAAACATACTTACAGTTTTACCTGAGATTTTTTACATGAGGTTACGTGACAATGTTAAACGCTGTTGCAGTTGGAACGTACGGCCTCTAACGTTTCGCACTTCAAATTCATTTAATATTTCGACGAGTTGATTAATAACCGCTGTGAGAACCTTAAGAACGTTGTCGTTTCGTGACCATCGTATGTGAGTCATCCTCATTGACCTTATATTTCTAATGCGATATAATGGTACCGTATGTATATCGAATTTTCAAGAACCGTTGTGTGTTGAATAAGACCAAAAGATAGCACTTTTTTTTAACTCATGTGACTAAGTAAATCCTTTTCTGCGAATTTTAATTGGGTTAAAAGTTAAAATAAATTGTGCTGGCACAATTCATCTTTACTTACCGGCTATTGAAAATATTTTAGGGGACCCCAGATCCTTCCAAGTACACTCAGAAGGACCCCTCTGTATTTCCTACAACACTGACAGGAAAGGACAGCTATTCGCTTAAAAAGAACATAACTTTAGACATAAGGCTTCGTCTTAATGTAAAAGATGTTGGTTAGATGATTGATGGGGTGATATTTAAAACATGAAGTTGCGTGTAGTTAAAGTTTTTTTTTATTTAGATTAACATTATCTGCAGTTATAAAAATAAGAATATAAGTGAAATAAATATGTTTTGAGTCTTATGAATTAGATCACACACAAGAATTTTTTTAGCTGAAAATAATAATAATAATAATAATAATGATAATAATAATAATAATGATAATAATAATAATGACAATGACAATGACAATGACAATGACAATGACAATGATAATTATGATGGTGATGATGTTGATGATGATAACAATAATGATAATAATAACAACAATAATACTTACAAGAACATTAATAACAATAAAAACACAATTAATAATAACAACAATACTTACAAGAACATTAATAACAATAATAACACCATTAATAACAACAGCAACAATAAAAGCTATGATAATAAACATCAGTAAACATTTTTAAATATTCATAAAAATATTTTCTAATATTTGAGGACACTTTTTTTTACGTATTATTCTTATAAATTTAAATATTGCTTATTTTGTAAACTTGTGTGGTTAACAGGAATAGCATGGTCATAAAAAAAAGCTTCAAAATTACAATGTTTACTCAACCGCATCTTACATTTTTACAATGTTATGATATTTAAATGTCGAAGTTTAATCCTTCCTGTGTATTTTACCAACTAGACGTTTCTATTAAATTGAATGCTCCATTTTTACTATAGCTAAGAAGGATCTCTTTTAAAAAATAATTCAACGCCTAATCCAGTCTTAAAATATTTAATCATTTACTCTTATTTTTATTCGTTTAAAAATTCTATTTTCGTTCTTGCTTCTTATAATCATTCATTTCTTATGCACCGTATAGGTTTCCAGAAAAACCCAAGAAATAAGCACGTATAAAAAAACCCGGAGTAACCAAGCAATTTACTTAAGTGCAAGCAGTCGGCACACATAAAAAATGCTCTACAAACAAAAAATAAGAATTTTATATACTTCCGTATGCAATTTCCCATTCCCTATTCCCTTTTACCTCATCGCGAAAACTGCATGTGAAGTAAATATGCAAAAAATAAGAATAAAGATAGAATCCTATAATGGATTATTTTAAGGGCTTCTCTGCGAGTAATAGTATTTTATAGAACATCGAATTCTTTAGATGATTTATGCTCGACAATATAAAAGTCGCAGTGTGGTATGGATATGCTTTAAATGGAAAAAATACCATTTAGGGGGAGTTTAAAAAGTATGGATCCTAAATCCATTATTTTTAAGCTGCATATTCCGTTCGAAGCAGTGTATCAAAATTGTGATAAAAATTGCATGGATATATTATTTTATGATTGTTATTTTTCATCGTCGTAGTTTTATAAACTGTTTTAATAAAATTACGTAATTTTAAGTAATAATCATTATTCAGAACGATGCCTTTGAATACTTTTCAAACATTTACATGCATACTTATAAAAAGAAAAAAGTATGCAATCAAGATATAATTTTAGTTGTTTTAAACCGTGCAGCATTTTGCATAAATACATACTATATATAATATAATTAGACTTACATTTATTATACTGGAAATCACTGTTATTAGTTCAATTCATATACAAACATAATTCTAATACCTAATTGAGGCAATATTATTTTTTTACAAAATAAATGTTAAGTAAGTGAACACTTTTAAATTAAAGATCTAATTCTACCTATAATTTATTTAACTGATACCTAGCGAATTTACTTAATATTTTTAATAAGAATACATTTGTGTGATGAAAAAACACATATTAAATAACAATACAGCATAAAAACACACATTACACCATTATTTTAATTTTCTATCGAATTTAAGCGCACCAATTACGCAGTTATTGGATCTCAAATGTCCCGATTATGCACAAACAGGGTCCATTTTTACAAAGAAATAGATCCCTAGATGGGTATCTAAATATGCATGAAAAGCTAATGTGTTGTAATCAAATAATAATTTATAAAGAAGGCATTAAATTAGGGATATTAAACAAATAATAGGCTATTCCTTTTAAAGGGCATTTCAGAACTGTTTTTTTAGAGAGTTACATTCTATTTGTCCACGCTCGAGGGCTTGGAACAAGACTAACCGATTTACCACGTTCTCAATGGCTACAATAAAAACACCCACACAACAAAAAGGTATCGAGCATATCCACGTTAGAAAAGAGGGGCAGTGCCCTAACCATTAGGCCAAATAACCTTTTGCTGATAAGTGTGTCCATCTTTAAATAAATGAGATATTATTATAAGAATTAGCAGAAATATTTTTGAACCTATTACAGAACTTTATTGAGGGTTTGATATATCTTGATATAAAAATCTTCTAACAGTTTCAAAGCTTGTTTTGTAGCTTTACAAGTTGTGATAAATATTTGATTTTAACAAAAAAAATAATTGTTTACATGTTTGTCTTTTTTCATAAATAAAAACATTATGTAAAATCATTAAATTTATTTATACTTCACTAAAATAGAACTGCAAACTTAGGTATTTACCCTAAGCTAGCTTTGAACTCACTTTCGTCTTAACCGGTCAGTTACATTATATCGACTGATATTAAATTGATTTTTAACAAATTAAAGTTTAATAAAATTGAATTTGCTTATAAAATATATCTTCGTCAGGAAAAAAACAGAACAATTAATGTACTTTATGAATAATGATCAATTGGATTGCCTTAGAAAAAAGATCCTAAGGGCAATATTTACTACGGTTTGTGTTTTTAAAAAAGAATTTTACGAAGCGTTGAAAATTAAAGTAATTGAATGAATGTTTGAATGCGAAAATTTTATATACAGATTTTTGAAAGAGCGTGAGTAATTTGCTAAATGATTCATCAAAATATAAATCCAAGAACAGTTTTCATAACTATAATCATAATTTTCATCCCGATTATACTCACACATTTAAGTGTTTTCCAAAAATAACAAAACGTAATTTACTCCCTTAAATGGGAAGGTGGTTCCGGTGATTAGAATGGGTGGAGGAGAACGAAGTAATAAAAACAGAGATAATCACCTTTCAGTCTCATATTCAGAATTAACTTTTCTTTTCTTCTTTAATATTTAAGGATGGTAATAAGACCTTAAGAAAAGGTGAACAAACTGAATGCCTTCTTGGTTAATTAGTTCTTTTATTAGATAGCAACTATTCATTATGTTTTTAGTTTTAATTTTATAATAAATTAGTTAATTACATACAATGAATAATTTAAAAGCATGTAAAAATGTAGGTTTTGTAAAAACACCTCCGTTTTTAAATTGGAGTGTTAGTAATCATGCACTGAAATTTTTTTATTTGTTTATTCATAGTGGAAATAAGTTTTTTCGCTGCATTTTTGGATAACGCTATTATTTAGCTCCTTGTGAGTTAATTAGTCAAATAGTTTAAATTAAGTACATTGTTTAACTAAATATAGTCTATTAATGGATGAGTACTATTTTGCAAATTAATGATTAAAAGATGTTTAGAATGTTAGGTTAGATATTAAAATGCGTTACAATAATGTTCAATAACAATCTATAAACGATCAAGCAAAATGAAAAAAAAAATGATCTATCAAAATCAATAAATATACGATCGAAATGTTGCTTCAATAAATGATCAATTGTTTCCAGATTTTTAAAAAATACATATATTTAGAACTTTTTTAATTTCAATTTTATATTTAGAAATATTATAGGAATATTTATAAATTTGTTTTATGTAGTCTTACATTTACAAGTTTTTTATTAATCTTGCAAGAACTATATTGTTTTATATTATATTTTTTACAATATACTTTCTCCAAACCTACTTATTTTTAAATGGCTGCAACGGTCGAACTACTTTAAAGGGAAACATTGAAAATAGAATTTACTGTGACAGATTTTGACATATGATATCGAACAACTCACGTTCCCTTTTCCAGGGCCGTATTCGACCCCAAAAAAGGAGATTTTACCGATTTAAGGCGACGTCGAGGAAATGCATAAAAAGTGACTTTTGGCGCCGAGGTTTGGTAGAAGCCATAAATCAGTTTGAAAAAGCACATTAGATTAAGTAAGTCGATGGAGATAACATTATTTGTAAAGCACTATCGATGTCTTAATTGAATTGATGTCTTGAAAATTGAAGCTTCGCTTGAGAAAAAGGAATTTAAATTTATGTGCTCGATTAAATGTTTGTAGTGATGTGCCTAATGTTTTTAAAGGGCTGGTAGTTTAAACGGAAAACGTTTTGTAAAAGGTAAACAATTATTGTATGAAATATAAGTTATATTTTTATTTAAACTTGTGTTAAAATTAATATTGTCAAAATAAATAAAATATATTTCAAAAGATTTTTTTTTTGTGGAAAATGTTTTTTTTAATACATTGCTCCATAAATCGAGTTGAGTTATATAAATCGATTCATTTTTTTCAAAACTGATCATTTGGAAAGAAAATAACAAATGGACAAATAAATTATTTACTTTGTAAATTAGTATCACTGTGCTGAAAAGTTGAGAGCTTTTGGAAGAATCTTTTAAACATTTTACTAACTTATATGGTATGGTATGGTATAACTATATTCCAGCTTGTGTGCTTGTTCACAGCCGGGATTCAAACCCGACCCCAGCAGCTCCAAAGGCTAGCGTCCTAACGATTGCGCCACCGGGGCGGCTCACACACTTATATTTTGATTGTTTGTCCACAAGTGTGATTCGACAAATGCCCAGAAATTAGTATTTATTAAAGTGCACTTAAATATTCTTTATAAACAATATTTTGTGAGAAATATTGTTTGATACCTAGATCATTAAATTATTTGCTTCATTATAAACTAATGGTTTTGTTTCAAACATGATGATTTATGGAGAGGGTAACTGCGTTAGTGCATTATTTACAGCTACTGATTAATGTACATTTACTTTGTAGAACGTGTTTTTATTTGAGAAAATCTTTTGTTTACTAATGGATGATCACATATTGTTTAAAATATTAATTAACGACCATTACAATTTCTTAACGTAATTGTAGGTGAGTTGGAATTCGTTGCAGCATGGAGAATTTTGATAGTTCTTACAAAAAGTTTCACATCAGAATTAAATTATGAAGCAAGAGAAAAAAAACTTTAAAAAGAACATTTTGTGGAAATCCAGAAATATGATTAAATGATTTGTAAATTAAGGATTTTGTTGACCAAAATAATATTTTAATTGTACAATACCACATAAAAGAGAGTCTGTGAGACTAAATGATAAATATACTACTTTTTCTGAAACCTCATTGAAAATAATGTAAAACTTCTTCTTCTTGCGTACAAAAAAAAAATATGAAAAATGTGTGTCATTTCACCTTAAGCCCACTACAAAATTGCAAAACAAATGATATATTTAAGTATACACTCTTAAAACAAAAGAGTGAAATCCACTCCAGTAGGATAAGTGCATTTTCGACACTGGAAAGGAGTGAATATTAACTCAGACTGAGCTAAAAATCACTCGTTTGAAGTGATCCTGTTGCAAGTTTAACACACAAAGGATCCACTCTTTCGGGGAAGTGCATTTTCAAGACTGGATGTGTGAAAATTAACTCAGACTGAGTTAAAATCGCTCGTTTGTTTTAAGAGTGTTACGATAAGGCTACATGAGCATTCAGGACTTATGTAATTTCCTTTTAGGAACTTACATTCGACTTCACATTCAGTCCAATTACCTCAAATCAGAAATGAACTACCTCCCATTTCAAACGAAATCGATCTTTTCAAATCGCAATAACTCATTCCATTGTCTATCCACTGCTATCTGATTCGATACATCGCACAGCGGCTACGATTGCCACCTAATGCCCTTTAAAGCAAATTAATGACGACGGTAATTACGCTGAAATTCTGGCCGCTGGTTTCAGATGACTTTTAAATGTTAAGCCGAGTCTTGGCGAATCCCGCCAAGTGGGGTAATGGGCCGCATTAAGCGTCGGAGGTCGTATTAGTGTCTGTGAGATAGTGAAAACCTACGTTGCGTTTGACAGGGGGACTTCGATCGGACAATAAGAGGATATTGTGATCGTTTGTTTGGTCTGTGATTCAAAGAGATGGGTCTTTGTAAAAATAAATGGTACGAGAGCTATGTTAATGGGAACGTAATAAATATTGCTTAGTTTCTCGGAGTTATTTTATAATGTGCAACTGGAGTTCCACAATTTTTCTTGATGGCTGAAAAATTTTAAACTGTGTAAATAAACTAGAAGGTTTATATGCGGGTCTCTGACCAGGCACAAAAGTCTTAAAATATATCTACCAACCAAACAGCTTAGTACCGAAGATGGAGAAACTAGTTCGGACGCATTCGGAAACCTAAACATGTGGTCAGCCGTGAATGAGTGGTTCCGAACAGGTTTCGAGACAAGCTCTCTTCATCTTCGGAACAACATCAATCGGAACTATGACGTCAAACTTTCCGTCCCCAAGCGTGTTTGGGGGAGCTTCTTTGGCCTTAGTGGTTGAGTTAGCCGCAGCTAGAGTTACGTTTATGAGTGACGGAATAAATATTCTTTAGTTTCCCTGAGTGTCTGTATTATATTTAGTTACGGGAGTTTTCAACTTTCCTTGAAAGGAGGAGAAAAAACTATTCTTGTGGAAAGATGCACCTAACTTTTTATGCTTGTGACTACAAAAAAAGAACGAATTCAACCTGTATACGACATTCTAAATTACTAATATTAGTTTCGATGCCTTTCCAAAGTTGAAAAATTAACCTAAAATAACATATCGGTTTTTGCGAACTAGTGATGGAACGGTCTGATTAAAAGATATTGGTATCGCATTTGAACTAGTGCTTTTTAAAAAATAATTGTTTATAAAAATTTATAATGATGTATTTGGAAGGTAACTAATGGTAATAAATATTTGCTAATTTTACGAAAGTATTTTTGTAATTCTTTTCAAAATTTCTTTCTTCAATTTTTCTTTAAAAAAAAAGAAACGTATTAAACTGTTTTCAAATTATTTTTACTGCATATCAGAGATGTGTGATTTATGTGAACAACGTTTACAATGTTGAAAAGTGCTTAAATTTACTGTTTGAGATTTTATTAAAACTTAATTTTTTGTTGCCCTTTAATTTAATTTTGACTCATCAATGATACCACCTAGGTTCTTATCTTTTATTCAAATCATCCGTAAAGATACTCAAGTCTCCCCCAAAAATTATTAGTATTAAAAAATATATGGCAGACATTAATATAATGCAGATTAATGGCACGATAAGGCACACGAGATTAAAAGCACACTATACAATACAAATTTGAAGGCACGTTATAATGATAACTAAATCTTATTCATTCCAGACTTCTTTCAATATTTATTAAACATAAAAATGAAAAATATACAAGATATTAGTTTTGTCTAAATGATCCAAATGACACATTTGTGTCATTATTTGACAAGTACACTTAAAGGCTTCAAATCTCTTAAAAACAATATAATAAAAAACCTTTTCATTTCATGTTTTAATGAAAAATAATTTTAATTATTAAAGGGACCTGAGAGAAAACTCTGCATTACGTCAAGTTTAATTTAAACAAAGAAACCGGAAGACATATCCTTACATTTAAACGCAATCATTTTATATTCTCGATTCATTTTAATATCCGCTCCCGGATCGCTTAGAAAAATTGCTTATTTGGTATTTTTCATTCTGATTTCATTTTGTTAAGGCTTCTGAATCTTGGAGATTACAACTTTCTTTGCAGCTTTTAAAATGAAATTGGCAGTTTTATTATCGTACCTTAGTAGAAAAAGGTTGTTTTTCGATTTCAATCACTTCAATGAAATTCTTTTTTCTATTAAGACGCATATATTAAAAATGGTTATTTCAGAAATAATTAAGAGGCTGCAGTAGAGAGTCAAGAATTTGTTTTTGGGTAGTTAAGGTGTACGTACACACTTGAACTTTTTTTTCTTAATATTTCTCTCAAAAATCCAATATTTTTATATTTGATATAAATCATAGGTGCATGAGGGTGCGCGCAAACATATTTGAAAAAAATTAAAATGATAATTAATTAATTAGCATTTTATGCATTAATTAGCATGTTTTTTAAACACTCATAACTCAAGAACCAATTAACTTAGACCTATAAAATTACCATGCAAATTAATCACCAATTCCTTCTGTAGGGCATGAACCTCAAATCAAGTTTGTGGTCCTTTTAGTTTTTTAATAATATTTTTTTATATTAAGAAACGTGAAAAAAAATCCAAATTTTTAGAAAAAAGTAACTTTGACATGCAATAAAAAATTTATTTAAAAACCAAATCTTTTTTTTGGAGGTTCAGGCCCTCCCCCAACTTATTCTACATGTAAATAAACAATTCGTTTGACAAAATGTTAATTTTAACTTCAGTTATCACGGTTTGAACAAAGTAACACATGAGTAAAATGAAGTTTTGAGAAAATTGAGTTTAAAGGTTGCAAAAGCTAACTGACTTTCATGGTTTAATCATTAGAAAAACCTCTGTAACTTTTTATTATAGTGGAGTACCAGTACAAACTTTACATCATTTTAAAGAAGAAGAATTGGAGAATCCAATTTACTTAAAAACAAAAAATGTCAAATTTGGCTAATTTTGGCCTTTCCAAGTGTGTATTTATACCTTAATTGAGAGTGAAAGTGTTAGGAGGTAATAGTTAGTTATTAAAAAAGCAAGAGTGTGTTTTGTACCTTAAACAAAAATGCACACATCTGAAATATTAATTCATTATTTTTAGTAAAACTATTATTGTGCAGTGTAATGAGTGCGAATGCAATGTTTTAAACTTGCTTATCGAGTAATGTTACATGGTAAAACATGTGAAAACTTTGACGCTTATCTACAGCATATACAACTACACATTTATAATCATATGTTTTTATTTAGACGCGTATTGTATCATATGTATGTAAATACAAAACAAACGTTATTTTGAAAACAATGACAACCTATCAAAGATAACGGGGCTTGTAATATAACCTTGATTGATATAGTCGATATTTTCTGAATTATAAATGACGTTATTCGATGGTATTTTTTGTTAACAATAGGTTTCAAAAACACATGTTCGTTTCTTTCTCTGCAAAGAATAATATTTCACAAACTCTTTCTTACAATTGACATTGTAAATCAATAAAGACATTCGTCATTAAATTATACAGAATATATGTTAAAATTGCAACCTGAAATGTGTAAATGAACATACATTTTTTATTTAATGTTATAGTTTTTAGTTTTTCAGCGTAATAGTTGATACATGTTTTCTTTAGACTCACATGATGAATAAATAAAATTTGATAAAGTAAAGGGTGCTCTTCATGCAAAACTCGCAAAACTCAAGTATAACTATGATAGAAGGTCCGGTCTGGTCATTGACAACTTTAGGTAATGGTAAATTCAATGGCCAATTGCCAATTAATGGACCGGTATCTATATCTTAGTTATGCTTAAGAGAATGGGCTGTTTGAAATTACACCCGTCAAGAGCTTTTAAAATCCAATTTAGATAATGATTATCTGTTCCTGTTAAGTTAATGACAACCCAATGAATTGCATGAGAAATTCATCCTTTTATTCCCATGTTGAGATACAGAACAATCGGGTTCGTTAAATCTGCTTTCTTATTAAAGTTTCAATGCGTTTAAATTTAATTAAAAGCAATAATTCCAATTTTCTTGAATAATGATTTAATTAAAAAAGTTTGAATAAAGGTTGAAAAAGGTTTTTTGAATATAAAAACAGAAAATTGCCAAAGCCAAATCAAATGTAAAAAATTCCTCTGCATTATAATTATGCGTATTTACCCTTACGAGTTTTTATTCACATCAAGGTATAAAGGGACCGACTCAGACTTATTTATACTTTCCACCATTTCACGGCGACCGGACCCGCAGTTATGTTCCGGTTATTTTCCTCCCAAAATCCTCATAAGCAGTGATGCGAGAAAGAGCTAATTTTCACGCATCTCTAGCTCTTCTGATCCCTTTTAGGGATGCGAAATAAAATGACAATTATAGAAACGTTATTGCCTTTCCTTGTTATAGAGTTTAAAGCATATGTGGGTTGAAAGTTGAATGTTTGTTATATATCAAAGAAAACAAGTGCGAAATGTGGTAGAAATGATACATTCAATCGTGTTTTTATTTGAATAGTATACGAGTTTTTTTTAATAATTGTTTTAATTTAGTCATTATACACAGCTGCAAAACAGTGAAACTGCACTTAACTTTCAATATTTTTAAGTTTCATATTCCCCTCTATGACTTTCTTGGTGGGAGGCAAGTTTATCGAACACTGCGACCTTAGGTCTATTATATTCAACCCCAGAAATGAAACAATCACAAGACACACACAAAGAAAGAGACGACACGAGCACTTAGACAAATAACAACATTTATTGACGGACACAAACATCCTTGCCATGACCGGGACTCGAACCCGAACCCACCAGCTCCAAGGAACACGTTAACCATTACGCCAGCAGGCCGGCTATCCCACTCTAACTAAATAAGTCTCTTACTTAACTGATTTGATAAAATATTATTTTTGTATCATGTTTTAAACTTCCATTTTGTAAATATTTTGGTCACATCACTACCATTCGTTAATTTGTTTATCACTATTTACACAGGTTTTACTGTATAAAATATAATATTGTATTGACCATCATTCAACTTCATTTGTTTATAGAAATAAATGAATAATACTTGTAATCAATAGCTGAAAACTGATATTTGTATCTTCTTCTATCGGACCTGGTCAATTGTGAAACTAACTAACGTGTTAGTTGTTTGTGGGGAGGTTTTAAACATCAGGTCTCAAGAGGTTATGTATACCTGTTACATGCAAAAAAATATGCAAAACTAGTACCAACAACAAACAACTGCTCCTACACCCCACCCACAATCCCCACTCCCTAATCCCCTCTGATGAGATGCCAGTGCTCCTCTTTCTTCCCCATCTCTAAGATTTATCCCCATCCTCCCTATACTTCTTATTGATGCATTTTCCCTATTTTTTCTTTTCTTTTGCAGTGCTGAGCCAGCAGTACGAGGTGCGTGTGTACGACGAATTCGTGATCAGGGACAACACTGCTGTACTGAAGTGCCACATCCCGAGTTTCGTGAGGGATTACGTCGTCACGACGGCCTGGTTTAGAGACGACGGACTGGTCATACATGCTGACGGAACGCAAGGTGATGATAAGATGTTGGATGATGTGTAGTTATATTATATATGTTCCTAAGACGGACCTAGAGAATGTGGCGATTTGGTTGAGTACTAAATTGTTAAATCCTTAAAATGAGATAAATTTTGATGATTAATTTAGATACATTTTGAGAGGCTTTTTTATAAGTTAGCAGATTTTCATAGAAAAAGTAATACAGGGTGTCCGTAAAAGAATGTCCGACATTTAATGGCATATAACAGGAGTTTATTTAAAACTAAATATAACAAATATTACAAAAAACTGAAGGAAAACTAACCTAGTTTTCCTATAAGTGCTCAATGTGTGCGCCTTTTGTGATACGGCACGCATCCAAACGAAAATCCAATTTTGCCAATACTGCAGCAAGTCCGGAGTAATGGAAGCAACAACCTGTGCAACTCTGAAAACGATGTAGCGGTACAAGCGCATGCTCTTATCTGAAACTGTTGGAGTTATTCTTTATTCGTCACTTTCAACCACAACTGTCGAATGATTGCATCTGATACTATTACAATTTGAAACTCGGGCATTCTTTTACGGACCCCTATATATATATATATATTTAAATTTGATGAAAAAAATCCCAAACAGACGCAAAAGTTGCAGGTGTGTAAATAAAGTTGCGTGGGGGATAGGGATGTAACTTAATAATGTGGCGTTATGATTGAAAACTAAATGTTTAAAACATAAAAAGGAGATATTTTTATATATATGGCAGATTTACAGAAAATATGTAAAATTTTGAAACTTGATAAAAAAAACTTACACACACGTATAAGTTGCAGATCTGCTTAGCACTGTAAGAGCGATATGGAAAAACAACAACAATATGTCTTTTGAAATATAGAATCAATTGTAAAAACAATAAAATAACAAAATAATTTTATAATTTTTTTGTTACTGTAAGCAGTATTTCAGAGAATAAGTAAAATTCGAAATTTGATTTAAAAAAAATTGCAACCAAAATAGACGCAAAAGTAGCAGCTGTGTGTTGAGCTGTATGGGGGATAAGGCCGTTTCTAGAAAATATGGCTTTTTGCTTAGGAACTAAATTGTTAAAACATCAAAATGAACAATATTTGCTTCATAAAACTAGCAGAACTTCAAGAAATAGTTGAAATCTGCCAATTTTTTTTTCAAAAAACATAAGAACCTGGGCGGCTGGAACAAAATTTTGTTAGTAATAGTTAGTAAAAGTTAGTTTGTTAATTAAAACAGGACAAGTGACTGTTATAAGAAAATCTCACTCTTTTAACAAAAGTATTCTAGAGATTAAAACATATCCTATTATAAAAACCAATAAAGAGCCTGAAAACATTATGTGAAAAAAAAAGGTTTCCATTTTAAGTGATTTCGATTTTTGAAATTTCAAAACTTTTTTTTTATTTATTTTCCCTTTAATGTAAAAATTATTGTACAAAAAAGTATTTCAACCATATAAATAACAATAATAAAAATTTAAACAATTGATTGCAAATAAAAAGGAATTTTTTATTAGTAAATTCACCTTATTTTTAGGACAAGGTTGAAGTTTTCCATATCAAAAATTTTAACTTTTGATTTTACTAAAGAAAAATTCCTGCCACATTTTACAGTTTCGATTCAACTTTCTTTCAACAAAATTTTAAACTTTAGATTTAATTTTCTATGATCATTTTTCCTACTCCCTAGATGTGTTAAAATACTATGAATTTTTATAGCACAGAATATTTATTCATTCTGTATGTCTAAAGAAAATCTGAAGACAAACCAATAGTTTGCTCAAGATATTATTTGAATTTCAAACTACGTGCTTTTATGAAATACGATATTTAAAACGAATATAAAAGTTTCTGCCAAGGCATGCATACATACAAATTATTTATACTGTTTAGAGAATTCAAAAAATATTGTATGTAAGAAATATTGTGTGGACCATATGGTTTAGTATATAAAAAATAAAATTGAAGAAATCTATCATTTTAAATAGAAACCTAATTTACATGATTTAAGTACAGCTGTGGAAATAAAAAAGATTAACATTGTTCATGTTAATTCTATAGGGAGTAAAGTTCTTTTTTTGCAACCTGTCAAAATTTTTGTACTTGGTTTCAGCAAAACAGAGTTCTAACCAGCTGAATTGACTGTGTAGAGACACATGTCATTGTTTTTTCGGTTTTCGGTTGAACTTTTTTTTAGGATTTCATAATTCAAAATCAAAATTTGTTAACCAAATTAAAAAAAAGTATGGTGTTACATTGCCACAGAGCCGTTGCAGCCAAGAAGTAGTGGTACTAGGAACCTTTCTTTTGATGATGCATGGCACGAAATATCTAACAGTGCAGCTGCAATAACAAATAAAAGTTACCTTTTCGATTTTTTTTCGTATTTAAGCCAGCGTTTAATAAGATAGCTATAATTTGTGCACACAAATTACATTTAGTGGGTGATATTTATTGTAAAAAAATATTTATGCATGGTTTTAACCTCAGTACCGCTAATCTAGTTTACTTGGATTAGAACCTTAAAACATTCTCTATATTTTCAAACGATGAAAAAAAAATTAATTTAATAGTATTTCTAAAAAATTGAATAAATATTTTGTTGCTTCGTACATAACATAAATTTATTTTAAGTTACTAAAACGCATTAAAGGATTGTGTAACTTTTCGATGAAAACAACTCAAAATAAATATATTTCAAAACAACATCTCTGGGTTAACTTTATCCGTACCCCTCTGAGTAAAATGTGTTTTCTTTTTTCTGAAAATAGAACATGAAAGCACGTAAAGTGTCTTAAGAAAAAGAAATCAAGACTTTCAAAACCCAGTTTCATGCAAAAAGACAGAAGGGCCGTCACCAAAATGTTCACAGCTGCGTTTGATAACTCTAGATAGAAGTTTTTTTGGTATTTTCGTTGAAGATTATTTCATGTTGTTTTTCGATTTTATTTGAGCGAACTGCGGGCGGTAGATTGCGTTTCTGTATGTTTATATTTCATTTCAGGAAAAGGTGTGTTGTAAGATGTATGGAGATTTCTTTTTTATATAACTGCTGAAAAGTTGTTCGAATGTTTCTAATGTTGTAAAAGATCAATATATTTTTAAATTAACCACACAAAATACTCAACCACAAAAGTACGAAAATAATCGAATGAAATAAAGTCAAACTAATGTTAAATGTTTTATACCACAAAAATATCAATTTTTAAAATTTTATGTTGTTAGCACAGCTGGAGAAGCTGGCTGTTTAAGTGTTTTCAAGTTTTGTAGGCATTTGGGTATATTTTAAATACATCAAAACAGAAAGGCCCGAAAAAAAAAAGAAACGAAATGAAGCCAAACTAATATTAAATATATCACAAGAGTAGCAGCTTTTCAAATATCATTATATAAAAAAATGTAAAAAGGATATTAAAGTGTTTCTCAGGTTATAAAATATCGAATATATTGTAAAATTAACATAAAAAACTAGCTTTTAAATAATGAATAAAATGAAGAGACACTAATGTTTGATATATCATAAGACAGGCAACATTTTAAAATTCATTATCTTTACACAACTATAGAAATGTTGTTCAAATGTTTTTAATGCTAATCGAATGTTGTAAAATGTGAATTTATTTTAAAATTAATGTTACTTTTTTTTTTATCCTTATAGAAAATAATCAAATGATGCCGAAAAAATGTTAAGTACATCACAAGAATATCATGTTTTTGAATTTTACTTACTGTTTATTATGAAGATTACACTTATTACATAACAGTAATCTAATTATACCACGAATATTTAAATAAAATTCACTCCTAGAGATAAATATTATGTAATCAAGGATGTTCTTAATTACTTTATCTCAGTCTTTGCATTAAGTAAGTAAGCAATAAATTCAATGAACAGTTGCTATCTATTAATTACGTTAAGTAAGTTTGGATTTTCTATTATTTGTTTCTAATTTAGTTTGGTTTCTGCAGAGAGTGATTTTTAATCTCTTAAAAGTGTTTTTTTGCTTAATCGTATAGAATAGTCCATTTTTTACACACTACTTAGAAATTTTCTTTTATCAGTGAAAATTTAATTCAGTCACGTGTATTTTAATTAAAAAATCTTACTATGTTTTGTTTATGTTTGTTGCAAATGCGTGATATACCTTTTTTCAGAGTTAAAAAAAGTTAGAGATAAATGCTTGAACCATTTCGCGTAGTAAAAAATATGATAAACATATTTGCTTGACATTTTTTGTATTTTTCTAAGGCATGATATCATTTATTGTATGAAAAAAATATGTAAAAATAGGATAATGTTAACTCGTAATCCATTTCTCTTAAATTTTTTTTAGAGTTTTTCTTGTTTGTGAATTTTATTTGAATGTGACAATATGCATTAATGTTAAGTTGTCATAGTTTAAAAATACTATGTTACTAGTAAAAAATTGCTCCAACAGTTTTTTTTTATTTTTAAGAAATTTCTAGAGTTTAACTGTTTCTTACAGTTTAACTGTTTCTTACAGTTTAACTGTTTCTTGTACTTAACACGTTACACCCAACATTTCCAGATATTACGCTTATCAAAAAAATATAACAATCTACATTAATATTAACTAATTATTTTTTCTTTTGAAAACCGTTGAAGAGCATCTTATATTTTAACAAAATTTATAAAATCACACCCTTTGTAACGCGTCTGTTGCATAACACCTACAAAGCTTCTATGATTAAACTGATTAAAACATTACTTTCCTCAATACCAAGTCAGACGTAACATCAACCCTATCAAAGTTCTCAGCAAGCCTTCAAAGAGAGGATCGTGGTTAGATCAAAGGAAAATCCCCCGCTTTATATTTGCCTGCATCCCATCTGCAACTATCGGCTCGCAATGCCAGCTGAATAGTTTTATCATTAATGGGTTCTGTTCACCTAGAGTGTAGAATTGAGATTCCTGCACGTTAGGATGTGTTTGTGTTTCGGATTTAATGTGGATTTAGTTGCAGAGATAGCAATTAAAAATTTAAATTCGTGTAGAGGTTTGTGTTTGGATTTGGGGTAGTATACAGTGGGGGATAGAATTTCAAGTAAAAGGTCTTTTGAAATTGTAGAGTTGAAGTGGTGTTTTAAATTTGAGTTGGAATTATTGTTGATTATGTGTTAAATGTGTGACATTATTTATGGATAAAAGTGTAGATGTTCTTTTGACTATAAATTTAAATATAAATCAGTAATGTATGATTCAGTAGAGATGTTTGATGATACTATGAAGAATTTACTAATATATATTTGGAATACATTTTATCATTTGTTAATTAAGAATTGAAAGAAAATTTAGCAATATTTACAAATAATGTAATTTTAGCACCCTTGAAATGTACTTATGTATTTTTCGAGATGCCTTTCTTAACTCATACCTAACGTAGGAAAGTGACACTTCTGTTATGTTAGCTCAATGGGAGATGTAAAGTTTTTCTGCTTACTGTGATTTATTTGAAAGGGATTCAATTAAAAAAATTATTCATAATCTACCTTCCTTAAATTGTTTTATTAAAAAGACGTGTGCATACAGTTATTTCTGAAGAAGAATTAAAGATTATTCAAAATTCATATTTTAGTTCAAAGTCACTTCTCGATTCATTATGAATAAAACACTGCACATAATATTCATTAATTGGAATCATGACGTGGAAATTGTCTAGACTTATATATGCTTTCGTTGAATAATTTTATATCCGTATTTTGCATGTTAATTAACAATAACCTTAATTACTAACTTCTGAAATTTATTATAATAATGTAATGTTTCTAAATGTTACACTGCGCATAAAATTCATTAATTGGAATCATAACTCGAAATTGTCTATACTTATGTACTTTCGTAAAATAATTTTCATATTCGTATTTTTCATGCTAATTAACTGTAACATTAATTGCTAACTTTTGAAGTTAATTAAATTAATGTAATACTTCTAAATTTTTTAGGAGGCAAATACAGTGTGTTTCCTTCGGGTAAGTTGCATATAAGAGAAGCAAAACAGCAAGACGGTTTCCGGAGCTACAGATGTCAAACGAAGCACAGACTGACCGGAGAAACTAAACAGAGCTCGGCAGGGAAACTCATAGTCACGGGTAATTACGGTTTGAGATGTTAATTGAATAGCTTAGTGGAAGAACGTGCTAAGTGACATTTTTGAAAAAAAAATGGAGTTTTTTGTGACAATGAACGTAATAATAACTTCCTTAACGATACCAAGTTTATCTTTTTTCTTAAAATTTAAGTTTAGTATATATTTTGCGCTTTACAAGTTACGTTTTCAACATATCCGAGTGCAAACTAAAAACTTAAAAGCTAATTTTCTCGTTTTCAACTTTTTGTCACTTAGTACGTTCTTCCACTAAGCTCTTCAATTATGACAAAGTATTAAGTAAGAAAATATGTTTTACAATAAAAACTTACAGTACAAAATTAAACTGCTTGAAGTGTTTCAGTAAATTTAAATATGAATGGTTTTAATTGATTTAAAATATATGAATTATTTTTCACTGATTGCAGTTAATATTTAATTTAAAAAAAAATAATTGAAGGACAGTAAAATTCACGTTATAGTAGCTTAGGTTAGTGTAAGCATTCAATTGAATTTTGTTTATAAAATTTAAAGAAATTTGGTGTATTATCACATATTTTTGTTCAAATTTTAATAAAAAATGAATTTGAGAATTTTTGGTGGAAACACTTTAATTAAATAAAGTCACTAGTAAATAATGATACATAGCTATGTTGAGTATCTTGTTAGACTTTTAAAAGTAAAGTTTTAGTAGTAGTTTTAAAAGTAACCTACAGATACTGGCAGTCAGGATTTTTAGCAACACACATAATTAAAAAAAAATGCATAAATTTCACAATCTTACTAAATTTCAAAATTTGAAGTTTGGAGAAATCATTTAAAATCATCTGTTACGGAAAATAACTAAATCTTTCAAAATAAATAATTTTTTAAATTCATGAAGTGAAGTAAATTTTACATTTCGGCCAATTCCCTTATCAATTAGAAGGTTTAACCCTTTAAGACCGGCGCCTGTGGTCAGATGGCACTGATTTAAAATTAAGAGACTACATTTGGAGTTATTTCGAAAAAAAAAGGCGTTAAACAGCATCAATGCCAGCAACTCCTTAAAACAAAGTCATTTTTATACAAATAATGAATGGTACAAGTCAGCTGCTTCGGTATCGATATTTTTGAAGATCTTAGACATTCTCTTTTATACCCGCATGATCGTGATAGCTCTGTCGGAAAGGGATAAAGAACACTTATTATTGTTATTACTTTATAAGATAATATCCACAACCTAACAAACCATTTTTTTCTCTCCAGAATCCCACAGCACTGTTCCACCAAGGATAACCCACAGAGAAGAAGAAGTGAAGGTACAACTTGGTGAAATCGCCTTCTTACCATGCGCCGCTGAGGCATACCCTGTACCAATGCACCGATGGTACAAGCAAGAGTCTGGACGCACCACCCCTATAGTATCCAGTCAAAGGATATTCCTCATGGGTGGTACACTGGTGTTTAGAAGGGCTATTGTGATGGATAGCGGAAAGTACGTGTGTCTGGTCAATAATAGTGTGGGTCAGGAGAGGATCGAGACAGACCTGGTGGTTGTAGGTAAGTAGAAGCAGCATATCGTCACTTAAGTTCCCGCTATCCAACTTTGCAGAACGGATCAGATTTACTGTACGGTAACCTTTGGCGATCTTTCCAAAATTGCGTGAAATGTCTGTATTCTGGCGACTTTTGACGTCACGCTCTTTACACTGCGATAATAAATAATCGCCAGATAGGGTTGCCGGAAAACGTTACCGTTGCGAAGTCAAAGAATTAGAACCAGTCGAAGACAGGTGGAACAGAAGAAGAACAGGTGGCCGCAAAAAACTATTTATCGCCAATTCCGAAAAAATCAAGCCGAGGGTTACCGTACAGTAAATCTGATCCATTCTGCAAAGTTAGATAGCGCATGTGGGAACTTAAGTGACGATATAATGCTTTGAATATATTTTTATATTTCATTTCCAAGTCTCATATTGTTTTAATGGATGTTTGTATTTGTATTTTAACCTGAAGCGTGAAAGTAATTATGTGTTTAATGTTTTATAAATGGAACATAAGTATGTTTAAAGGATGCAATTATATAATAGTAGGCATGGAAAGAGACCCCTTTAAGTAATACCACAACGATAAAAAGTAAATTTAATAATATACATTTTAATTTAAGTTTCAGTTTAAGCATGTAAATTTACTAACCGTTAAAAAGAAGCACAAAAACAGCCCCAACGACAGTATAAACACACCATCTGAGCAAAGATTCTTGTGGGAGATCATACCGTGTTTCTTTATCGACAAAGTCATCAGTTGACATTCTCTGAACGACTCATTTCCAATATAAGACCAGGTGAAAACCTTGCCTAGATAAAAACCCATGAGAAAACTAACTCCATTGGCTATTGCTGTTTTATGGACTTTTAAAGATCTTTCTTTTTTAATGCATTTTTATTTGATGTTTTTAGAAATTTAAAAAAGTTAAAAATGAGGAAAATAACATTTTTCGCCCCTATTACCGAATGTACTTTACTAACCAATAAACCGAAAACAGCAGTGCATTCATTCAAACTTTCTCTCATTCATATATCTTACACAAAAATTCAATAAACACATATTGATTAAAATTATTCTACTTTGGGACTTTTATCCCATTAACAATTCATAAAAAATTGAATTCACCATCGAAAGACACGCCTTTTGTGTGAATAGATTTTAAGCCACCATAATTCAGCAATCATTAACGCATTTTCCAAAGACACGACATGGAACTAAAATGAAAACATTTCCCTTGGGGCTTATTAAAGGCATCGAAAAAGAAATTTTATTGCGCCTTTAATCATAAAAGTTTCCGCTTCATTAAAATCGGAGGGGGCTGGGTTTAAAAATAAACACATTGATGGGATAGTTTGACAGGCTTCTAACGATACATTTGCGTTAAAAAAGGCTATACGAAGGATTTTACTGCGAATTTTGCGAACTCCAAAGTTTAAACGTGGTACAGGGTCCGGTCTCGATTTGTTATATTGCCAGTTATTTGCAGTAACAATATAGTTGCAGTAGGTAAAATTTCATGAAAAAGCATAAAATTATTAAAAGGATGTAAAATAGGGCAAAAAAACTTTTAGTGCAGGAAATATAGGTAGTTTGAATCGGCTCGTAATGAACGTTTGGATAGTTGAAGACCAAAGGAATTACATTTCGCTTGTAGTATGCCGAATATATTACAACATTGTGTGCCTATCTACCAAAACACCAAGTTGCTTTGATTATATACTACAATATCTGTTATACTATTGACTGCTGGTACTAACGCAGTAGTCAATGAGCACAATAATACCACAGAGTGAATGCTATTTGAAGTTCCCCGTGCGGTGGTCAGTTACATACTGATTCGATGAGCTACTGTCATATAATTGGATTGTCCAAAAATAAAAACTCACATTTTAAAGGAATCCATGGAGCTATAACTTATTATATATATGAAGAAATTATTTTAACTATTCCAAGTTTTGAAACATTGTGGAACACTAATGGCTGAAGTGGCTAAATTGTCGCCTAACAGCTTCCAAAAAAATAATACATTTAATTACTTTCAGCTCTCAAACCACTCAGAGTGAGTTAAACGCATTTCAGTAAAGCGTAATTAGATGTTAGAAACAGGCAACCGAAAATGTTACAAAATACCAATACCAACGTCTGATATACAATATTTCAGTTTCCTATTGGTTTAACATAACGGTTCATTTTTCCAAAACAAAAATTACTCAAGATCAGTTACAATCATGTCACACTAATTCAATGACATTAAAATAAGGAATTTTGCTTTTGTAAGTAGTCTTTGGATTCAATTAAGGGGACTTCCTTGAAGAATTTTCTCTTGCCAAATGGTTTTCCTGAATTTTAATTCGACGCTATTAGAAGCAGCGGATTTGCGAAAGAAATGCAAAATTACTTTCTTGGCTTTAGTTGTAGGACAAGGGTAATTGAAATTAAACAAGGCCGCGGTTTTTCTCAAGAAGTTTTAGGTGTATTATGGCTGCGTATTAGGTTCTGCGGATTACAGAAGATTAGTAATTTCATTAGTTCGCTTGAAGATGTGTTAAATTACTTTTAATGTGCATAGTTATGGTGATATCTTTTAAGAAAAAAAAATGAAAACTGATATTTATCTTACCACAGAAATTTTCTGAAATGGTTTTATTGAAATTTTCGAGAGCATAAATACATGAATGGATATTATTCTAAGTTTAAAAACCTGAAAAATATAATATTCGTTGAAAATAGATAGCACAGTTCTTAGTCAAAGTAGAAACGTAAACAATAAAATTATATTGAATCTATTTCCATATCTGGGTGGTATAACGGGAACGCCTACAAAGCCCAAGATTGCGGGTACGAGACCCAGCTGAAAAGGTAGATTTTTAGGAGGGGAAAATCGTTGTCACTCATGTCATATAATAATGTGGCATGAAAAATATCCTTTGAGTACCCTTTGGCTTGGATTCTCGGAATACTGCAACATCCACATAGTGCTCATATTCATTGTATTCGGAGCAGGCAATTTGGTAGTGAGAGCCGCCTATATTGCGCCAAAAAATGACAATCAGTTCTAGGAAATATGATGAGTATGCATGATACGGATAATAAAAGCAGGTTGAGATAAAACAATATTGAATATATTTGTCAAAATCCCATGGGTTGGTATTTCAAGTACATTTGTAGTGAATTGATAAATAATTTGGACGAACAAAGGTTAATATACCTTGTCTCTCAACTAATTATGACATGTTTTTTCTCCGTACAAACATATTATTAACTTTTCTAACTAACTAAAAACTACAGTGATAGGATACCCATAAATGACCCCTTCTTCTGACAAATAAACACACAGCGACAATCAGTGCGAAAAGTGATGGATGAACTTTTCATTATAAACACGAGGTTATTCCTACATTTTAGGCATTTAAATTTGAATGTTATTAAAATACCGAAGAACGAAAAACACGGTAGGGTATTTTTTTTTCATATTTTACTCGGAAGTATACATGCGGATATTGCGCAACCACACAAAAACACTCTGTTAAATGGAAATTTTTTTGTCAAATAACTTGGAGAAACAAAAAAAAATCATACAAATGTTTAGTTTAGGAATCTGTGATGCCCTTAAAAAAGTTATACTTAGCGAATTCCACAATTGTCTACATAAAAACTAACTCTAGGTAACTATTAAAGAAAAGCTATAATGATAAATGGCCCTTCCCTCTGACCAATAAACACCTAGCGACCCATTTCCACCCATTGTACCGCGAAACCCTTCTTCGCCCTTGTGTACTTTTATCTCAGTCCACCAGGACCGAAAATAAGGACATGAAAAAATAGCGCTACCAATCAGTGCGAAAAGGGATGGATGAACTTTTCATTATAAAGACGAGGTCATTCCTACATTTTAGGCATTCAAATTAGAAGTTTATTAAACAACTGCGAACAAAAAATATGGTTTGGTAATTTTTTGTTTATATACTATACTCGGAAGTATGCATGCGGATATTGCGCAACTATACAAAAACATTTCAACACATTGAATTTTTTTGTCAAGTAACTTGGAGGAACGAAAAAAAAAATCATAGAAACGTTTAGGAACCTGTGATGCCCGTGAAAAAGTTATGCTTAGCCAATTCTACATTTGTCTACATAAAAACTAACTAAAGGTAACTATTATAGAAAAGCTATAATGATAAATGACCCTTCCCTCTGACCAATAAACACCCAGCGACCCATTTCCACCCATTGTACCACGAAACCCTTCTTCGCCCTTGTGTACTTTTATCTCAGTCCACCAGGACCGAACCTAAGGACAGGAAAAAATAGCGCGACCAATCAGTGCGAAAAGTGATGGATGCGACCGCGACCAAGGAAGACTGATGCCTTCCCTGGGCTGAAAAGCGTATCTAATGATCCGCACTTAATGTGGATCAATAGTCTTACGGTTGTAGAGGAAAGAGTGGGAGGGCTGAGGCTCAAATTGTAGAGTTAAGAAGGGGATGAAGATGGTGCTGGGTATGAACTAATGCAAAAACTGGTTTGCCAAATGAAGCCATTGATTGCTTTGTAGTAAGCCTTAACAAACGCTTTAGGCGAATGATTTGGCTCTATTCTGAAGCGGAGTATGTATTGGCTTATTACATTGACTTCCACCTTCTTGACATCCAAGTTTCATATTTTTAATTTCTCTCGCAGATCGCAATTTTCTACGAGTGGTCTTTGCTAAAGAAGTCGAATGCCGTTGCGCATAATGGAGTACTAATGGAGTTCTAAAATATTTGCCACACAGACAAAATAAAGACAGTTTTAGAATCTTGGAGAGTGGTGCTTTATTTTAAGATTATAAAAAAATGGCTGTTTTTTGCCGAAAAATGGATTTCAACGTAGTCGGAAGCCTTAAACTAACGTTGAGTGAGCTGCTTACTACACTCTTAAAACAAACGAGCGATTTTAACTCAGTCTGAGTTAATTTTCACTTCTTTCGGTGTCGAAAATGCCCTTCCCCTATTCGAGTGGATTTCACTCTTTTGTTTTGTTAAGCCTCCCACAGGATCACTCCAAACGAGTGATTTCAACTCAGTCTGAGTTAATACTCACTCCTTTCCAGTGTCGAAAATGCACTTCTCCTACTGGAGTGGATTTCACTCTTTTGTTTTAAGAGTGTAGGGTTACTTGGCAACCGGCTTCACGTTTTTTCGCGCCAAGCATCTCAACCTTCCTCCTCACTCTATGTTCTCAAATAATTTACCGCACATAACCTTTTTCCTCGATACATTATTTATTCTGCCTTGATGGAGTCCCAAGAACTAGGGGAGGATTTCCGGCGAGAGGTACACATACGAGGTTTCGTTAATGGGTTTAATAATTTCGGGGTTTCTTTGGTAATGCTGTTAATGTCGAGGTAATGACTGATGACGGAATGTGTGGAATCGTTATGGGAGGTCTGTGGGGGATTGGTTTATTTGATTTGCTTGAAAGGATGTAAATATTAGAGGTTTTTCTTTGTAATAGGATTTTAAGGGAATTTGTTTTAGCGATCATTTACATACTCTAAAACGTAAAGTACAGTGCGCGGAAAAGTGATGCACAGGAGTATTTATTTTCATTTTACCTAATATAAATCCTAAATAAAAGTAAGCATTGCGATGGGGTTTAATAACAGGAATGAAAATTTTGTATTTTTTACACGATTTGGAGGGTGAGGATTTTAAATAAGGGGGATTACACATAAGTCCGTCTGTCAATGTGTGTCTGAAGCCAAACTTTGTAATTCTAAATAAGGTGTTTTTCAGAATAGGTCCATCTGTAAGATTTTTTTTTCTGAAACCAGAGATGGGAGATATTTAAAGATATGATTAAGGATAGGTCATATAAGGTTTTTGAAATAGCTGAGCATTTGTGCAAAGTATATAACTTTTAACCATATAACTTTTTTGGTTTTAAAAGTATTACTAAAAACAAAAAGGCTGCAGACTTCTAGTTTGGTAAACGAATTCCCAAATAATGAGAGGATTCGTCGCCTTTTCGTAGATATATTTGTGCTAATAAGTAACGTTTTACCACATGCAAACTACATAGGTATAATTATCGTTCGTGTTCAGTTCACAACAAAGTTTTAAGTTCTAAATTATGAGTCCTGTGACTCGTGTTGCTCTTAAATATTTCCTATGATGTGGTTTGTCCGAAAATAAATTGGATCGTTTTTTTTTCTGCGCACCATGTGGTTAGTATCCATACTAACAAAGTGGGCCCATATCTTTACCGCATTGTGGTGACATATATGAATAAGATATTGGTCACGCAACAAATTTTTATGTATTAAAATATATATTTATTCTGAAAGAATTTTAAGTTTTATTTTATTTTATTTTTTTAGTTTAAACGTGATGTTTGATGACAATATTTACTGCGATTCAACACCATTTATCTATTTAATCTTAGCCAAATTCCATTGAACACAAAATGCTTTGTAATATTGTTTATTTAGAATATTTTAAATAATTTATTTCTTTACAATATCAAAATAACTTTCTCTGACATTAATGTGATAAAAATATTGTAACACATATTTGTAATAGAAAATTCACCGGAGCTCCATTAAATAATAATTTATAAACTAACTTTTCCACGTATCGAGTAATGTAGCTTCGCAAAAGTAAATGATTTCTTTTACTTACTTGCATGTTTAATATTTATTTCCTAGTAGAAAAAGGGCGTTTGTCTTGTGTTATGACAGTGGACCAATTCCCTTATCCCATTGATATACAGACGTAAGACAGTAAAATAAAAAGTTTTGGAATTCAGAGTCAATAGAAAACACTATTTATTTATTGAAATATTGCTCAGTGTATTTACTAGAACGCTGTACACTAAGAGAATATATTACTTTCGCTGCATATACGTAGATATATTAAATTGAAATGTTGTGTTTTAAGATGCTTTTTATTATGAAATGGAAAATACTGTGTATTCAATAGATATGTCTATGTTTGCATATCTATTATCGTTCAAACCTTATTTACTTGGATACATTGTGTGTTTAAATTTTCCGATCCATATAGTACTTCAAAATAATAAAAATACAAAAAGTTTAAGGGAAATATTTTTCATTGTATGTATTGATTTTTTTATGAAGGCTATGATCGCTATTTTATTTATATAACTTTCTTAAAATAATAGAGCGTTTAAGAATGAATCTTCGCTTACAAAACACATTTCTGTGTTACCCAAAAATAGGGGCCCGGGTGGCCGAGTGGTTAGCATCGCAGGCCAGCAGTCTGCTCGCTGCAAAGGGTGCGGGTTTGATTCTCACCTTTGCCCTAGGTGTACTTTCCTTTCTCTGTGACAGTAAAAACTCTTTTTGTGTCTCTCTTACTTGACGGAATGCTTATAAGCAAGTCTCTGATCAAGCACTCAAGCCGGATGTATCGACCCTACTCCCCAAATGTAGCTAAATAATGAAAAAATTGTATATTTAGGACTCCGAGAATTGAAGTCATAATCCTTAATCGCACCAGGAAGTATTGGACAATATTTCTTTTAGAGTCGAGTTAAAAAGAAACTATAATAATCAAAATTTAAACTTACAGCTATAAAGCACATCTTAAATCAATTGGTAGAATAATTGGGGGGGTGGGGGGGGTATATAATTAGAAGATACTTTAGTTTTTTTATAATGAAATTCAATGGAGAATTGACATCAGGCCTTTTTTTATGAAATGTTTATGATGATTTTGTGACACTTCGAACGGTTCGAAATATTCTAACATATAAAATTTTTCAACGTCATAACTGAGAATATATTGAATTATAGACAAAAAGAAAACAAGTGGTTTAAACATCATTTGAATTGTATTGAACTGTATTATTTAAGCACTTTTTACTTTCGCACTTAAAAGAAAAGTAAGCTCCTTTATTATTGTTATATTATTTTCAGAAATAAATACATTTTAAAATTGTTTTATATATTATTCTTAGCAGACTGACTCAATAACAGTTTTTGGTTAAAAATACCTCAATTATGGAAAATATTTGATAGATTGTACTATCTTTAGTACAACCAAATTGAACAATCAATTGTACAAAAGTAATTTAACAATGTTTAAAAATATAAATAAACTAACGCACATTTTTAATATGTTTAATACTTACTTTTAAAGCATTAAAAAATAACACAATTATACCTTTGTTTCAAATGATACAAAAAAAACGTAAACATTTAATTTAATCGTTTTTAAAAATTCTAGATTAACAATTCATTTCGGCTATTTTTAATGCTTTCTAATGGACATTTCAACACTCCCAACGGAATACATTTGCTTGATGAAAGGTGAAATATGTTGCCTGTTCCTTTATTGTTGGCGCTTCAAAACGATTCTAGGTGGTTCAACAAATTGTTCCTAATTCGAATATAGCGTGACCTGAACATTCTTGGAAGATTTGTCTCAAACATAGTTATTTGCCACTTTACCGTGAAGTGTGGATGTTCTGAAAGATTTGTGGGTAAAGTGTTTGTGCATATTTAGTTGTAAATTTTATGTTCTAGAGGTGATATATTTTATGAGGTAATTTGGGTTGTAATGAAACATAAATATGCGAATTTTATTTAAATTTTTTTTATTTAATTCTTATATCTCACAGCTAACTAGAAAGTGACTGTTCTTAGTTTAATTAACTATATTATTCTCTAAACGTTTTAGCTACACAGACCGTTCAGTTATTTTTGAAATGCCCAGATCCGTACCTTGGACCATTCGAAAGTAGTGCAAATGCCTTACTTACTGGGATCTTCCAGCCTCTACGATTAAAAAATATAATTAAATAAATCAGTGTATATTAAAAAAAAAACTTTGAACAATATTTAGCAAATAATTGTTTTTTTTAAACTCTTCTTAACTAGGAAGGTTAGTTCAGGTATTTTCCTGATTGTTTGCTTAATCATAGAGATCCACTTATAGAACTTTGTCAAGTACGACAGACACGAAAAAGAATTTTTATTAACATGGAGAGATAAAGTACAACCTGGGCGAAGACGGGAGTCGAACCTGCACTCGGTACAGTGCGCAAATCACCAGTGCTTCTTGGGAGTATATTATACCCCTTATATTGGTTGGCTGGTAGACATATATTTTCAGGCTTGCTTGGTCACAAGGACCCGCTTATAAACCATCGTCAAGTAGGACAACATAAGATACACACATACACAAATGACAGATGCTGCCATCTGTCGCCACCTCCGCAATTTAGACATGTCCCTGAAGGGGAGGGAAATTTTCCCCAGGGACCTGTACCCATGGGAAACTGCGCAATGACTGCCCACAGGACTTTCGGACCCAAAAGATTTATCGAGCGCGTACTCCGCATATACTCGACAAACACAAACATCCATGCCTCAACGGGATTCGAAAACGGACTCAGAAGCTCCAAAGGCCAATGTCTTAACCACTAGGCCGCCGGATCGGCCTATACCCCTTATATTCTAAAGGAGTTATAACACGATTAACAATAATTTACATGCTTTGAACTAAATGATTTAACACAGATTCAATATAGATAATTTTTAAAAAAGTACAGAATAAGTTATCAACCCAACTTTTTCTTTTCAGTTCCCATCCAAGCCCGAGTGAGCCCACCCCAGCAAACAATCTCTGTGGGCCAAGCAACTCACTTCAACTGTACCGTGTCAGGATTCCCCCTGTACGGAGTGACATGGACCAAGAACCTTCGTCCAGTAGTGCCCAACGAGCGTGTACGAGTGTTGGGCTCGGATGTACTGTCCATAAGTTCGGTTGTGCGTGACGACAGAGGAGTGTACCAGTGTTTTGCCCATAACCACTTTGATTCTGCCCAGGCGTCTGGAGCCCTGATGCTCGGAGGTAAGAAATTGAGATTATAATCATACACTGTAAAAAATCGGTTATTGTCAGCACTTTTTGGTTATGTTTTATATCTACAGGGTAGCCCAAAAGTAGCCTTGCATTTAGTTATGTATCCAGTTATTCTCTACTCTTACAGTCCACGAATCTCTACTCTTTGGATAATATACGATGTAGTACGACTTTATTTTGGCCAACCAACAAAACTAAGCACGACTATGTCAAATACCTGTTCTAAATAACCCAAAGTTCTTACCAATGGTACATCATTAACTGTGGGGCTACTTTTGGGCCACTCTGTATTTGTCTAGCAGAAAAGTGCTGTTTTCTTGACGTACAGAGTCATGTTAAAAACTTGCTCCAATAGGGTTTAAAAATAGAAGATTTGTGCACCCAATCGCTTCCACAGAAGCATTTTTTGCCGGTTCAGCACAATATATTTTGCATCACATGTAAATTTGCAGCACAGGGGGATGGCAACAGTTTATCATCACCCTATGGTGGTAAATTAGAGATATATTTTTACAGTTTAGTGTGGATGTTAATTTTGATTGACAATTTTTTGGTTAAGTTTTTTACACCTTTGAACTGAATGACTGAAATTTACTGAATTTTTTGGTTCGCTTAAGTTCGCTCACAAATTAGAATTTTTTAAAGTTTACTTAATGACAAATCAATATTTTGAAGTGTTCGTAGTATTGTAATTATTTCTGTTGTTGTTGTTGTTTCTAATGCCACTCGGTAACCGAGCCCGGAGTAGAGGACTACCCGATTTAAGGCGAAGAGGGCGGCTTCCGTTTTTTTTATTGAGCGCCACAAGGGAGGAAGTCCGACTTTTGCCCGTCAGCATGACACATCCGTTTTACAGGAAGGTCCCTTTCACACATCCATTCTCACTCGCATATTGGAATTTTGATCCAGATCAAAGGGCGATAATCCCCTGATCTGGCACCCCCAGAGGTATTAATTTGGTAAGAGAACTGGGAGGACTTTGTGACCACGACATATTTAACGTGCCTCAGCCACCATTAGTCAACACGGCGGTCTTTAGCCGAGTACAAGCGCCAGGCCAGTGACCTTCAGAATTGCGAGCGCCGCCGAGGACAGAACCCACAACCCTTCCGATGCAAGCACGACGCCTCACACTACTGAGCTACCGCGGCTTATTATTTCTAAATTGATTAAACGCTGGAAATAATTTGAGAAATAAATTACTTATTATGACTAGCCAATGTAATAATTGTAAAGGAGTTCAATTTATAAGTAGTAACATATACCTTTATTTTTTGCATTTAAGCAAACGTTTAAAGAAAATGAACTTTTAGTTTTAAAAATCTATAATAATAAAAATTATAGTTGTTTGCGCTTAGGCATTTGAATGTACCTTACAATCGCGTTTAAGCATTTTTATATAAATTACAATCTCTAAAAATAAACTTTCAAATACTTTGTAACTTGGCCCAAACATGTGCACAGTTCATACTTTTCTGAGCAATGTTTGAACTTTTGGACTTTAAAATGTTCTATTTCAGGAGAACTATTCAAATTGATAGATAATTTATTTTAAATTAGGGAGTTGCAATTTTAAAGATTTTATTCATGCCCATAAATTTTTACTAAGCTATTGAACAATTTTTTTCCAAAACTTGACCTGCATGTCATTTGCAGTGAACTTTAACCATCTTATGCTAAAATATTCTCTCCTCAATGCTTATGGCCCTTAAAGGGGTAAACAAGAAAAGTAATTAAATACTATATTTATTATGAAGCATCGTCTATCAATGGTGTTATAAAAAATTTCTCGAAATTGCACCCCTTCGCTTAACACGCGATCATCATTTTTTCTTTTGTGTTGCCATCGGCTAAAGTAATTAAATTAAACTTTAAAAGAGTTAAGTGCATTACTTAAAAATTCAGATTTTTTACGATACCTTATTAGAAATCACTATTTTTAAGATATTTTAAGAGGAGCGCTGTAATTTTAAGAATTTTAAAAGTTTTTGTATCTTAAATATAAGTTTTTTTTGAAGTATTTAACATAATGTTCAGGTTTCATGTCTTGAGTTTCAACAGTTCCATAGGAATGAATCTAAATGAAGGGCAGTGCGATGACCGTTTAAAAAATATTGACAAGGAATTTTATTTTTTAAATGTGTTCATGAAATACATCGGATTCTCCATGAATTAATATTAACCAAGTTAGGAAATGGATAGTGGAGTTTTAAGTTACAGTTAATGACAGAATACATTTATAGATTTTGTTTGGGAATTATAATAACCATTTGGAACTTTAAAGCAAAACAAACCTTTATCAAAATAATGTCCTTAAAACAGACTAAATGATATGTATTCTGCTTGAAAGAAGTTTTCTCTAGTTTATATTTTGTTAGTTGCATTCTATTTTTTTAGGTCCATGCAAAGAAAGCGTGTACATTTATCAGTTACTAAATAAAAAACAAAATCAAACCCGAAAATCCATTTATCATTCAACACCAAGACTAGATTGACCATCAACAACCTAACGACGATTCCACTAACACACTTTTAGCAACACAAACACAACTGTGCCCTTTAACTACTGCACATACATCAAAGATAAATAGATCTGTTCTGTCAAAACATCATGGCCCTAATTGTAAACACTGTATTAATGACATTTAAAAGGGACCCTCTCTTCATTTCGCCTGCATTTCCGACTGTGAAATTGAGTTTTAGATTCTCGATGGCGATCCGGAATAGCTGATAATAAATCAAAATTAACATAATAGTAGTAGGGTAATGCTTTAGGCAGGAGGGAAGTAATGTATGATGAAAATCGCGAAGTTTCGATTGCTGATATGAATTAGGGGTGTTTCGTTTTGTGTTGATTTCTGTGAGTAGTTTGAGTGTTTTTGTGCTATATTTTTTGTAACTTTTATTTGCAAAAAATTGATAGAAAATGTTTTTTGAGAAAAGTTCATGTAACAAAATAATATAGGAAATAAGAATACTTTTTTTGTGAACGCAAACAAACGGAATGTGCCACAATTTAAATTTTATTTCAATAGAAATATTTAAAAGTCAAAATTTTATTTATATTAGTCAAAATTTTATTCAAAGTATCTAACTTGGCATTGAATAAAAATAATCATATACCATATATTTTTGCTGCATTAAGATAATAATCGAAGGCATAATGAGAAAAAAATGGCTCTTGAATTTTTATGATTACTATATAAATTCAAGTTGTCAAAAACATGTTTATTGTCCTGAAATATTGAGGGGAAGGGAAAAAATAAAGGTAAAGAAAACAGCATCTAATTTGCATAAGAAGGATGCAAATTTAAAACTACGAAGAGTCCTGCTTATCCGAAAGGAACGGGACCGGAGCACTTTTGGTTAATCGAGATTCCATAGAAAATTTCGTATAATCGGAAATCATCCACTTTACGCCTAGACAAACGCTTTTGAAGAGAAAATTTGACGCCATAGAGTGTTCGCCCCGTTACAAAAATCTTAAATCAGGCCCCTCGATAAAAAGAAGCGCAAAATGAAGCCAGTACTGTAGACGTTCTCTTGTTTAAAAGAAGGTGGGAAAAGGCTGCTTTGAAACAAACCAAAATTGAGCTGTAAAAAAAAATGATTATTGCACTTTTTGAGAAACAAATTTAACTTTGTCCATGCGTATTTTTTTGTATTTCTTTATTTATGCTTTTATGTATACACTTCATATTTTAGCACAAAAAAAATACAGAGACTTTCTGTTGCCGAATTTAGGATAACCGAGATTCGGTTAACCTGGACTCTACTGTACGTAATATGATATTAAAAGTGTCTTAGAATATTACGGTATTTGTGATGTATTTTGCTGTAGTTTTTAAGCAATTGTGCCTCAGCTATGATCCAGTTTGAATTTTGGATTTGTAGGAAAGAAGAAACCTGACCAAGGTCACGGCAGGTCACGTCGTGTACGTACGTAAGATAAGAAACTACAGTAGAGTGCTATGCTTTGTGTTTACAGCAGCATCTGCAATCAAGTACAACATAAATCTCTATGTATATACTGCAAATGTTTAGTAATTTTACATAAATATTTTCACAGTTAATTCCAATTGTACTAACTCCAACTCTTCGAACTTCAAAGATATATTTCTGTTAAGCGCATCCAGACGTGCGCATAGCATGTAAAAACGCTAAATTTTTTGTTTAAATTAAACCCCCTTTTAATTAAAAATAGATATTTCTTTAGCTTTCGACATCCGGTGAATTGAAATATGCACTTTTTTTCGTGGAAAAATCCTATTTTAAAAATTTCGATTTTCCGAATCTGAACCCTTACCAGGCGATTAGAATCGAGTTCATTTGTATAAGCATACATTATCAAAGCTTATTTACCTTATATCAGTTTCCGAATTTAAGCACTATTGTTTTTCGCAATAGCAATAAATTTTAAAATTATTTAAATAACGAATTTTTGTAATTGATTTATATTTTTTCACCTGAAAAGGAAAGATAGTATTTTTAAAAATTAACCTAAATTAGATTTATTAAAAACTCTTGTTATTTAAAAAAAATGCACAGAGAAACCAACTTTTCACTTTTTCTCATAATCAGAACGTGAATAAAGTTAAAACATAACTGGTAACAATTTCCTTCCTATTGTTTCTTAAACACCCTTAATATGAATCTCCCTAGATATTTCAGTCCGATAATGAGGGCTTCTATACCATTTAAGGGAGTAATTGTGAAAGCATCACAGGAAACCGATATTTTGAATAGTTTATAGAGGTGATCATTAATGTATTTTTAATCGATTTATTGAGGTTGAGGAGAACTGACGTGGTATTTGAATTTTAATTTGGTATTTGTATATTGATGAACATCATAGATAATTTTGAATTATAAGTTGCTATATATATAGAAAAAGGTCAGAAATATTGCTTGGCAAATGGTTATATTTGTTAGAATTGAAGCATGATACATTATATTTTAAAATTTAAAAATAATACATATTGTTTACCGCTTTTGTGAATAAAGCAAGTGAAATTTATTTTATTATTTTTTATTGTGAATTGCAAATTTAAATAGTTAAAACTCTTTATTTTTTACTGATTCCCATTTTTTCCTTCTAAAGAATTAAAAACAATTTAAGTGGTAATTAACATCATGGAATGCTCCTTACGTTTTTCTTTTTTTTGCCTGTCTGTTCGTCTATACTCAACCTTCTAAAAATAGGCTCCGGCCCTCTCATTTAATAAGTCCCTTTATCAATAAGTAACGACTTCATTTAGCAATATTTTATAATATTTGCCTTAGCCAGACAGTGAATTGTTTGTTGATGAAGTTTACCAAGTAGCCATTTAATCGTCATTAAATTGCTGTCCCAGGGACTATAAACCATGCAATCAGGCTTGTATTGTGGATCAAGCTGGTAAGGCGCTAATAATTAATAATTTAAGTGTCGATATTGATTCTAGCCTTGAATTATCTTTTACTTCTTTTACTTATTTGAATTTTTTTTATATCTTAAATTTTTACGAGCTTTAAAAATATCTATTTGTGATTTAATCTTAAAAATCAGCCTCTTTTAATGCTTGCAAGCTTTTCAATTTATATCACAAACGCCTCTCAAAAATTACAACTTCGACATTCTATTTTGCGTATTATTAAAAACTAATAATACAAGTCTGGTATCTAGTCTGCCCACGCCGAATATTTATTTTACTTGTTTGAATTTCCTTCATAGTTAAATAATTAACAAACTTAAAAAATATATAAATGCGAACGCGTGATCAAATATTAAAAATAAACTTTTAAAAATTTATAAATTATCCCTGTAGTTTTCAATCATAACACCGAACCCCCTCCATTTTCACAACTCCAAAATCTTTTCTCTGTATCATTAAAAAACTAATTTTACCCCTTAAAGTGTTTATTACCGCTGAAAAGGCATTAGGCACATATGCCACCCGAGTTAAAGTCATTATTATTAGCCAAACTCGAACCACGATTCGCGTTTTTGAAAAAGTGTTTTCTTGAGGTATAATGCATTATGCAACACCCTTTCTCGCCAGGCGGTGGTCACATCTTAGAGTCATTTGCATATTTTAAGACAAAAGACAAAGAAGAAATCGGGGAAACAGTTAGATATGACGAAGTTTCAAAGAGTCATTTTTATGTAAATTGTTCCTGTAAATTGGAACAGATTTTAATGTTTGAGTTTGAAAAATGTGTAACTTATTGTTTGTCGGTAATGATTGAAGTCGAAAGGAGGCTTAGTATGGGCCAGTTAGTTAAACAAAGGCTTATGGTTGTGGCTTTTGAATAATCATACAACGCTGTCTACTAGGCTGCTCTGCGACGGCCACTGCCGAATATAACCTAACATTTGAAGAGATTTTCTCCACGGAGAAAATTAGAGAAAGGCAAGTATGGCGATCCCGCAGATCCCTGGTACAGTAGGATAAGACCAGGAGGATCATTGCATTTTGAGGTGGACAGACAGGATCAAACGGCTGTTTCAACAGCTTGAAAAATTTGTAACTTATTGTTTTTCGGTAATGATTGAAGTCGAAATTAGGCTTAGTATGGACCAATTAGTTAAACAAAGGCTTATGGTTGTGGCTTTTGAATAATAATACTACACTGTCTACTAGGCTGCTCTGCGACGGCCACTGCAGAATGTAACCTAACATTTGAAGAGATTTTCTCCGTGGAGAAAATCAGAGACCGGCAAGTATGGCGATCCCCTCCAGCAGATCCCTGGTACAGTAGGATAAGACCAGGAGGATCATTGCATTTTGAGGCGGACAGACAGGGTCAAACGGCTTGTCAGTGGGCACCAAAGGTGCACGACTTTTGATTCATCAGAAAAGTATTCCCAATGTGTTCCAAAAGCCATCTGATGCCGGCTTTCCCGGAAGATATTCTCGATTGCTTAGGGCTCACCTTGGAGGATGTTTGTGATTGCAATCTTCTGGTGCTGGACTTTGCAAGGCTCACGTGCTCATGGATTTGATCTAGCTGTCACTAGATCAGAAAGGATTGGAAACAACAACAAAACAGCACTGTCTACTGACCAATGTGGGCAGTTGTTTTTCATTTTAAGTGAATAGAGGAGAGAAGCATTTATGAAAGTTTTTATATATGTGTACATCACTTACATTGATATATCATGTGGACACCAAAAAAGCTCTCGGTATGTAGAAAAATTACTTATGTTCAACAAAGTTATACTTTTTTCTTATGTTATACTAGCTTTAGATATCTTGTTATGCATTCCATTTTAATGTTTCTTCTGCATTTTAAAACCTTTTCGAACCTTTGTATATCTTTTTCAACCTTGGAATACATCTTTGTAGATATTACAAAAGTCGTGGATATCACGAAACCGGGGTGGGTTGCTTACCCCAATTCAATTCTTAAGAATATCGTCTGTAGTTTAGAGTCCATAACAACATTTCATTGGTAAAAAAAATATTACATGTATTTAAATCGAACTAATATATCAATTGAAATGCTTAGTTTCAAAACTCACAATTTTCAAAGTATAACTAAGATTCAGAACAAGTCCATTCATTTTTCTACTTCGTGTAATGGTAAATTCAATTGGAAGAAATCGTCAATGAAGAGGCCGGACAATAGGGTAGACTGACCAGTAAGTGAACAGGCCCCAGTGAATGCATATTTGGTAAATATAATGAGAAAAAATAAGGATTGAAAATCATTCCACTATGTGGATTGGCAACACTGACTTCCTCCCTTGTAGTAGGAAGCTATCTGACAATGGTTGGTAGTCCTGGTCATTATATCCTGGTGTTCATTCCCTGGCAAACGTGACGTCTTAAACGTTCATTCACTGGTAAGTCTACCCTATATCTTAATTGTACATTAGAGTAGGCTAGTTTTTTAACTGGATACATCAATTCATTACAACTTTCGATCACTCATCATACAATAGAGACTTATGAAAACAATTTATAATTATTCTGATAGATTAATTTATTCCTGTTACGTCATTTTTAACATTCAATTTGGGGATGAGCGAACTATGAAAGCTAACATTGAATAACTACAAAAATATTTACAGGGAATAAAACTTAAATTCTTTTTCTTGAGAAAATGAATTTTGCGTCATTTACACTGTTGTCATCCCGATTCCGTGACCTGGTGAAAATGGGTGGCGAAAATTTTACGATAATAATCTAGTTAAGGTGCTGGAAGTTTAACCGAGACTTCTCATTACAATGAGTAGGTATACTTAAAGTTTCCATCATGATGTCTCCATTGAGAGATTGTGTTAAGTAGAATATAAATTTTGGGAGTTCGTTACTGTAATAAGTGTTCTTTACTGATATTTATTCGTGCTGGTGAATAAACTTTTGTTGAATTTTCAGGGAATTGGAATATAAATGTGTTTGCTTTACTGAAATTATATATTCATGTACAAAAACTATTGCTTCTTTTTCTCAAGAGGGTTCATTAAATAAAAGTAAAGTTTTTAACACAGATAATTTTAACTGAAAAGGTGTTTTTTTTTGTCCTGATTGAATTTTTTTGGATTAATGACTGCTAATTTTCCTTTAAATCTCTCACAAAAAGTTGTCGATTCAATGTTTTAATGCGAAGTTCTACTGTTTTAAATATCGATGGATATCATGAGGAATAAATAATTAGGCGCGCTTACATGAGCCATCGAATCCATGGATTGAAAAGCAAACTCAGCACCTCGGGGATTTTCTCCCAGATAGAACCGGAATTACAGGGTTCATTGTGGGGCTTCGCAAACCCTCCAATGAAGGAGGTTTTGATGCTTCATACCATGGATTCGGCCACAGACTATCATTTGGTTTAGAAATCCTGCTCAATGTCTTTTTCCCCTAATAGGGATTTTGGCATTCCGTGGATTCGATGACTCATGTAAACGCGCCTACAGTGTCGCGGCATGAGCAAGAGTAGTTCAAGAACAATGCATTTCAAAAACCACCAATAATTGTAGTATTTGTATAACTTAAATTCAGTATCTGCAACTAGAGCCGTATTTAAACTCTGTTAAGGCCTTTTCACACGGTATTCTTTGTGCACGGAACTGCTCGGACAGGGTGTTCCACCTGCCCCGATTATGACGTCACACTTTCCTGGAGGGGCTGTTGTGAATGACTCTTATCGCTAGTCTTGGCACATTTTTTCAATTTTCAATATTTTTACAAATTTCTATCACGTGTAGGGGATTGGTTGCTTGGTATACATATATTTTCAGGCTTGTGTGCTTGGTCAGAGACCTGCTTAAGAAACCTTCGTCAAGTAAGACAGACACAACGCACACTCACACGCACACACACATGCTATGACAGATGCTGCTATCTATCACGCGCCACCTCCACAATTTAGACAAGTTCCTGAAGGGGAGGGAAATAGTCTCCAGGGACCAGTACCCGTGGGAAATTACGCAATGACCATGCACTCACAGAACTTTCGGTTCCAACAGATTTAACGAGCACGTACTCCCCATATTCGGAGGGTCTTCAGTGGTACTGAGACTCGATCGCGAGACCTTACGATGACGAGATCGAGATCTTAACCACAAGGCTCCCCACAGCAGATTAAGCAAAGATTACTAACTTCAAAAATCAACATTGGCGATCATCAAGTCGATTTTTCTCCATTTGGCAAACTCGATTTCGCCAACAAGACGTCAGAGCTATACTTGATGCTGATTGGCTATCTATATCTCTCCGCAAAACCGGTTTACCGATTTTCGTGTCTCCACGAAAAAATTCAATGAAAAATTCTCTACAGCGGTCCTCCATGTTATTCCTATGGAAGTTCCGTGATCAAGGTGCTCCGTGTGAAAAGGCCCTTAATTTTATGACACTTGCTACTATTTACCGTGTACACCTTTTATTCACTGGTTTGTGTTTATGAGTAAGTTATGTTTAGTTTATTATGTTAGTTATTAAAACTTAAGTTTAGCCAAAATATTAGTTATTCCTCTTCGTTAATATTACTGTGTTCGTGACAAAGGGTGCAGTCAAACCTTTTTACGATTTGTTCTATGTATAATTTATAATTAGACTCGGTATTAGGCTCGGTTATAATTAGGCTCGGTAAGTACTCGGTAAATAACATATTGTTTTGATTACGAAGAAAAGAGCAATGAAGTAGCAAGGAACAATGAAATAACGAAATAAATTATATAAGATCAAGGCCGCTATAGAGTCACGTGTATGAGACATTTTCGAGACTAGACATGAACATATCATTGAACAGCAAAAAAAAAAAAAAAATAGTAATTGATTTTGAGTCTTTTACAAAACTGTTCGTGGTAAAAAATATTTCCATTTTCTAGCTATGCTGAAGCTTTGCATTTATTAAAACTCATAACTAATGATTTGAAAAGAAATAATTTCTCTTAATCTGCTATTTTTTTCAATTAAACAACAACTATTACCTATGCATCTTCTTTAATATCGTAAACGACCTCAAAAAATCAATCTCAGCTACCCTATTGGCATTGATAACAAACAAAATTTTCAATCACCATACTTCTAAAATTACACGGAACTTATATGACAGAGGCTGATGTTAAGAGATTACCTGTGGATATCCAAATAGCCAATGTTCTCGGAACGGGGACTTCAAAGCACCCACTAAAGCTTTGTGTCCTTCCTCATTTTATATGCAAATGGATATGTTTAAAGGTTACACCACTCATGCTTTTCTTAAGAAATAGTTATACGGTGATGCTGTTGTTTAGCACTCATTTGTCTTTTTTTAAAGAGTTTTTTTTTATTTGAATAATATTGAATTACTGAAAGGAAATTAAAATAAGCTACGAGACATTCAAAATACTAGATACGATCGTCTTTGGTCTTCTTTTCATCCTTACATTTCCCTGTATCTCAACGTAAGCTAGAACAATATTTTTCAATTAGTGAGTTGGCAAAAATGTATTTTCTTTTTTTTTCTGATTAAAGAAATTACATTTAAAAATAAACAGCCTTTTTACGGATAACTTAACTAGGGTAAAATAATTTTACCAACGACGACAAAAATAGTTTCGAGGATTTTTTATACACTAGAATTTTGTATTTAAAAGACAAAAGAATTCTCCGTATGCCCCAGAGTATACCACGGTACACAATCGCATGAAGAGTTTTTTCGTTGAATGATTATTTAATTTTTTTTTATTTTCGGCAATTAGATTTGTTTACAGCTTATATATAGAAAAAAATATAAATTGTACATTTTGATAGAATGAATAGATAAAAATTTCCAAAGCAAAACTAATCTGAGTGAATAATCTTTAAAAATGTGTAGGTGAGTTTTTTGGTCCATTGCATAAAGTAACTGGTTGAAAAAAATCTGTAATTTTCTCTTAGATGTCTCTATGGTAAAGTAACAATGTCCCTGTCCATTGTCAGTTGCTTACGTACTAAAGCTTAGGCTTTTCGTTAAAGTTGCTTTCACCTAATCCTGAGTCAAAAGATAGATTTTAATAATGGAAAAGACGCTCTGAATATTTAATAAAGACGTGTAGAAGCTATTTTGGATGAACTCTCATGTTTATAAATTGGATATTCGGATATCCAATAAGTATTTATTTTTAAGAAACAAGTGATAGTTTGTTTTAATGATTTCAATAGCTTGAAAAATGCAATATTAATTTATTGATATGATGATTGATATTGAATGATATGATGATAATGTTGACAAATCAAGTAATAAATGAATTCTGTAACAACCTTTTTTGAAACTTTTATTGTAAAATAACTAAATGCAAGGATTTTTAGTATTCATACAATATCTGTTAAATTATGATAACTTCATTTTATAAAGGACAAATGAGTGGCGTAGAGGTAGAGTGCATTATAACCTTAATATTGAGGGTTCGGTCCAGGTTTAGTTGGTGCTTTCAGGATAGGAAAATATTAGTCAAACATGCTATTTGATTTTGGCATGTAAATTATCCTTTAAGTACTTAATTGGCAAGTATACTTTTGGCAAAAATAAATATCGACACTGTTTCAAAATCCCGCAGAGAGCTTTGATTTACTGTAGCAATCTGAAAAATAAAATTGGTAGCAAGAACTGTCACAGCAGAATGGCTCTTCGTTTTAGTGTTATTGCGATGTAGGGTCAAGTGGGGTAAGTGTGTTAGGGTTTCTGCATTTTTCATTACGAAAATTCGTTCTCTGCTTCAAGTAAATTCCAAATCCTAAAATTGGTAGTGAATTATTATAAGAAACATACATATGTAGAAAAAAAATATATGTTTGAATTCCAATTTTAAGTGTACAAAATTTGCATTTCAAAACCCATTGCACTTTTATCACACTTACCCCACTTAGGGGTAAGTGTGTAAAAAAGAAGACAGTTGCGCTTAAATTCAAAAGCTCAAAACTTTCTTTAAACAAAAAATAAGGTCAATTTTTCTTTTTAGTTTAATTATAAGTGGTCTAATGTTATATATTGCAAACTTTCAGATTTTTAGAATGATTTCCAAAGTTACAAGAGCTGTTTATCACACTTACCCCACTTGACCCTATACAAAATACTTATGCAAAAAATAGCAACTTAATTAATTATAATAAAGTTATGTTATACCTAAATGCTTCTGAAAAAATGCGCGATCTTCTGCTATATTGACTCAACAGAAGAAGTTTCTATTTTTAGTTTACAACACGGTGCATTTATTTCATATACAAATTAAACCTTAGGCCTTGGTATTATGATGTTCTTGAAATATTTTATTTAATGTATGAATAACATTAGCTTATTTTACAAACTACAACTAGGTGTTCTAATTTTCTAGATGAACCACCAGTTTTAGAGGAGTTATTTTCCGACAAAACTGTCTACCCTGGAGTGTCAGTGTCTCTGAAATGCATGGCCACCGGAAGTCCGTTGCCACAAGTGACGTGGAGGCTGGACTCACTTCCGCTTCCAGAACAACTGCGGTTCCGAGTGGGGGATTACGTCACAAGAGACAGCAGAGTTGTTAGTTATGTCAATATTACGAGTAAGCACATGCTAAATATTTGTAATTTTGCAAAACGTCAGTTTTTATTTGAATTATAACATTTTTCCTTTTTACGTTTTAACAAAGAAAACTAAACCACGTGTAAAACAAAAAAGTAAAACTGTAACTAATATATTAATTTAATTTTTCAAAGCCTTTTTACTAAGGCATCATGCATGAGATTTGTTAATTTATGTTCTTCGGAAAAGAATGCTACTGTTTATAAAAGCTCAACAAAAATGATGGGTTTGAACTGTAAAACTTACATTTTTTAAAAGCATAATTATAGAAAAAGGCCCAAAGAAAGGCGACTTCATTTAATGGTATTCACCATTGGATGCACGACCAAAAGTCGCCAGTTAGGACCCTATATCTTTTTTTATACTTAGAGACTGTAATCTTTGCAACGATACTCTTCAAATAATAGCTTACCATAAATGGTGGCAAAAAATACTTCATGAAACTTTTTACTTAACAAATGTTTAAAAACAGCGTCGTCAGAGCAGCGTTGTTAAAAGCACACAAAATAATAATAAATACTAAAAATCGAAGAGAGGGTAGAGTTAATACCGAATAAATCTTATACAAATGTTTACCTAAGGCAGTCAAAGTAGCCAATATTAACAATCGATAAAATATTTTTCAAATTCGATGCTTGGATTGTGACATATTATACTGTCACTAAATTATTTTTTATTTAGGTATTCAAGTTGAGGACGGTGGCCTATTTTCTTGCACAGCTACGAATGAAGTGGGCACAGTAATGCACATGGCCCGTGTCAATGTCTTCGGTCCCCCAACAATAAGATCGATGCCAAACATTACTGCACTCGCTGGCGAAGTAACAGTCCTGCCTTGTCCTGCGGGAGGACATCCTTTGACCACGATATCTTGGTCTAGAGGTAAATGAGCTGTCAGAGATTATATGGAAAATTGTAAACTCAGTAGGTTATATTTGTATAAGAGCAGTTTCAATCAGAAAATAAATAATTGTAAAATAAATTTTAAAACTAATGCAGAGAAAAAAAAGCACATTTATCCATTTACAGAAAGTTCGAAAGGTTTAACATAAGTGCCAAGGCTTGGTTTGCTAAGATTAGTGGTTGGCCGGGATTATGATCATTTACTGTGGTTAGTAAGTAATAAGTCCATGTTTAGAGCAAAACAAGCTCCAGTGTTTGAATCCAGATTGATGATTTATTTATGAATTATGCACATTACATGAACTATACAACTAGGAGGGAGACCCATTTAGGCTAGTTAGGCAAATGAGCACCATGTAGTGACGGTAGGAATACCTGAGGTCGTAATCTGCGGGACGGTGGCGCTGGGAGTCGCGGGCATATCTTGCGTGGGAGACCTGGAGCTGACCTGGGATCAGGATGTCAGGTCATAGAAGTGCGGTACAAAGTATAGTCTTATGCATGTATAACAAAGTACCTGGAAGATTGGTTTATCAGCTTAAATATGCCTTTTCAGGAAGTTAGTCTGAAATATTGAAATCACATGAAATTTTTATGGTAGGTAGTTGGTGGAACTTATCATTGATGCAACATTTTTATAATACTGCGCCAAAATTGTGGATCTGCTTATTTTACATTGTGCTGCAATCTGCCTTTCTCAGTAAAAATCACATTCGTAAATGCATAAAAAGTACAAAATTAAACTGCGCATGTTATTGATTACATGTAATGACTATCATTGTTCAATCTATCTAAACATACTGATTTGCTATCTTTTTTTTGCAGATTCAAGATTATTGCCACAAAATCACAGGCAACAAGTGTTTTCGAACGGTACAATGTTAATACGGGAAGTCAACAAAAAGGCTGACGAGGGCAAGTACACCTGTGCAGCTGAAAATAAAGATGGCGACAGGTCCCAGAAAGATGTGTACGTACAAGTAATGGGTGAGTAAAATTTATACTTATATTCATACGATCCTAGGAGCCCGATTGTGAACATTTAAAAAATACATAAATATTTCTATTTTTGTGGGCCGAAATACATCTACTAAATATAACAAATAATGCATGAAATTGAAGGGAAACTAACCTAGTTTTTTCTGTAAGTGCTCAATGAGTCAGCCTTTAGTGATACGGCACACATCCAAGCGAAATTGCAATTCTTAATATGCTGTCTGCAGCAAGTCCGGAGTAATTTAAGCAACATGTCTGTGCAACTGTGAAAACGATATAGCGGTACAAACGCATGTACTTATTTGAAACTTTTGGAGTTATTCTTTATTCGTCACCTTCAACCACAACTGTCGAACGATTACAGCTGATACTATTACAATTTGAAACTCAAACAATCTTTTCCGGACACTCTGTATTATCCATATGCGACCTAAAGAACCCAATTGCGCACTTTTAAAAAGAGTGCATATAACTTTCTACTTAAGAGTCAATTTCACTTATCATTATACGACCCGAGGAAGCCGATTGTGTACCTCTAAAAAAATTACAATTTTCTTTTTGTTTTGTGGTTTGATTTTATTTGTAACTGAATAGATTACTTTGTTCTGTAACATTTAGAACCAAAAAACTATAGATTAAGCATCTATGGGTAGAAAAATAAAAATATATATAAATGATATTTTCTCTTAAAAGGATATAATTCAAAAAATAACTTTGATAGTTTTGAGTTAATCGAAAAAATATCCGTTGAACCTTCAGACACATTTTTATATCCACTTCGGCTGGTCTTCAGAATAAAACATATCTTTTGAACTTTTTACGTAAAGATCTGGCAAAGTGAAAAGTAAAATCGGAAAGTAAAGTGGGTGATTGAAAAGGGAATAGGAAATTCCCGAAACAGGAAATTAAATGTTCTTAAAGGAAAGGGTAACAGCATTTAAAATTGATTAGCGGTAGTGTATTTCTGTTAACTAAATGAACAATCCAATACTTTTTATTTAATCGGAGCTATTTTTATTGAATTGAATTTAATCGAAATAATTTTTAATTGAATTTATTCGAATTTTTTTTATCTAATTGAATTTATAATTGAGGTTATTTTAATTTAATTAAACTTAATTGAAGTTATTACTTGAATTTTCAGCTAGTTGAGCCTTTTTTTAAGTTGAGGAAATATTGGATACCCATTTACGTTGAATAGAATTTTTCGAAGGAATATCCGTTTCTAAGTTATATTATAAATTTTATCACTAATAATCATAAATGGTTATTTACCTATATTTTACAGTTTTATGACTTTTTCAATTAAATTTATATGTAGGTAGGTTTGAATTATCGTCGCACTAGAGCTACACGTTGGTGACGGGCTTCGTGATTTAGAACAAGTCAGTTTAGAACAGTCAGTGACAAACCTACACCTGAATAGACACCCAACGCAACAGTTAAGGGCAACATCGTACGCAGCATTAGGACTTTGGAGCATATTTAACGTGCGCTCCCCTACACGGAGTATTATTCGTCGGGCATTTTTGGCTGGACGTTCCCTTTATAGGTCGGCAGTACTATGGCAATGCCTGGGACATTCTGCATGCAAGGCGAATGCCTAACCGACAGGGGCTCCCCAGCCCCATTAAATGTATAGGATAGTGGAAATAGATGGATACTCGACGTTTTAGACACACCAAGAACTGAGTGCGGCGGAATAAAGTCAAGAAGACCGAACTTTATAACTAATTATTTGAAACATATTTTTAAAAAATGTATTTAACTTCCGCACAGTAATTGTCAACCAACTATTGCATTGGCTTAAAATAACCTGAAACGTGAATGAAATGTTAAGTAACTATAGTCAAAATTTTTCAAATTCAAAATTTTTCAATTGTTAAGTAAACTATAGTCAAAATAATAAGTAAACTATAGTCAAATTTTTTAATTGTTTTGACGCATTAAATCTAGATTCTGGATTCATAATAAAATCAACAGTTTCATTACAATGAAAATTTCTGTAATAATAAAGGGAATTTCTGTAATAATTATAAAGGGAATTTCTGTAATAATACAGAGAATTTCTATAATAATAATAAAGGGAATTTCTGTAATAATACAGAGAATTTCTGTAATAATACAGAGAATTTCTGTAATAATACAGAGAATTTCTGTAGTAATACAGAGAATTTCTGTAGTAATACAGGGGGAGTGCGATATTGCGTTCACCAATACTGCGTCTTTTCTAAGTAAACATTTCTAGCCTAAGACAAATCGAACTATTGCAAATTTTCTCATTCCTAGGTAAACCTTCCACTTCTCTAGAAAAGTTTTATTGATGAATTGTGTAAGTTAGTAGAAAAATGACAGTTTCAAGGCTTTTTTAGCGTGGGACTTTAGCCTTTTTTACATTCTGGGTCAAAGAATTGCAATGCCCACTGGGGCCTGTCTAATTTTGAGGGTAAACATTCGCCAAAGTTGAAAATTAACAAGTAAAATTAGGTTGGATAGCTTTTCCAGAGAGTCTATTCACTTCCATTTCAATGCTTCAAAGAATTCTCCCAATTTAGTCCTCTTTTCGATGGGAAAAGAAAAATAATGTGAATTTTCGTAAAAGGGGGTTGTGAAATAATTCAATTTGATTTAAAGAGCCACGGGTCTGTGGTTTTTAGAAATAGCAATCCCAATTACGTTTAAAACGTAAGAAGGCTCGAGTTAAAACCAGTGTATACTTTGAATTAACCTTTATTTCCACGTATTGGTTAAATTCAAGGAAAACTAATGTAATGATAAAAATATATTTCATTAGCAGAATTGAAGAGCTTAGTGGAAAAAAATGGTAAGTGACATTTTTGAAAAAATTAAGATAGTCGCATTAATGAACGTACTAATAACTTCCTTAGCGATGAAAAGTTTCTAATTTTTCATAAACTTTAGGTTTAGTACATTTTTTACGTTTTACAAGTACTGTTTCCAACAGATCTGAGTACAAAGTAAAAACTTCAAAGCTCATTTTTTCGCTTTCACCATATTGTTACTTAGCACGTTCATCCACTAAGTTCTGCAATTTTAAAATATTTTGGATTTTAAAACAGTTGATTTGATAGCAGTAACAAAGAAACCCATTAAATCCTTTGAGAATTAAATGAATGGAAAATTCATTTTTGAACTAATTAAAACTTTAAACTGAAAACTAATGAGTAATTACTTCTTTTGTGAAAACCTCAAACAATGTTTCTTTGTATTTAGAAACATTGTTAATCCATTGATTATAAATTTGTATCGAGAGTTTTAAGCGAATTAAAAATTTTTATTATTTTTGCTATAGTGTTTCAAAATTTATATTTTTTAACACATTTTTTGCCACTTAACATAATAACTAGCAATTTTATTAATAAAACATTGTATACATTTTTTATGGAGTAAAATTGAAAAAAGGAACTGGAATTTTATGGTGCATTAGCAAAATTAAGCGAAAGAATAGTCTTTTGTGCTTATATTTGATTAAATTTTTCTCTAATTATCAAGATGTTTCGAAATTTTATGCATTGTTTAAGTTTAGTTTTTCGAAAAAGTCATACATTTGAGAACCATTTAAAAAATTTCTTTGAAATTTTAAAATAAAAATTAGGCGGCAATTTTCGTAACACTTATCGAATTTTTTTCCAAATGTAAATTATATTAAAAGATAAAGATTAATAAATTTAAAACTCGATTCACGCAAGATTAAGTTGGTTTATAAAACTCAATTACCTTGAAACATAAACATTTTCTTAAAGTCAGTCAAATGAATGTTATTTCTCCCTAAACTACGTTAATATTCCAATTAACCTAATCAAATACAAACATTCCCTCGAAAACTTATTCTAAATAGTCAGCCAATCTCCATTACCCAATTCCTGGGAATACTTCCTAATTTACTGCTATCCAAACCCAACGTTTCCGCTTCTAAACCACCCTTTTCAGCCCGGGGCATTCAATACCCACCTCAAACAGCCAATGAGAGACCGAGTTCTGGAATTGCCTCCACCATTCCTTTAATGACACGTCAGCTGCCCATAAAACTCGATACAGATTCCGTCATAAATTTGATCTCGACCGAACAACACCCAGGCGGGACACCAACCCAACGCATTACTACCCATCGGATCGCATTAAAATAGTTCCGACCATATATGAGGGGTTTAAGGTCGATGTTCTTTCGCGAAGGTAGTTTTGTTTTCGTATTTGTTGGTTTTGGGACGGGTAAGGTTTACTTTAAAGGTTCATTATGCAAAAAAAAAAAAAAAAAAAAAAAAAAATATTTTAAATGTGCTCTTAAGAAACAGTTTTAGTTCTTAAATACAAAAAAATGCTATAGTTTATTAAATCCAAAAAAACCTAAAATGCTAAAATAATTTTAAAAAAAAATCACAATAATTATTTTATTTCTAATTTTTCTTTCGTTTTTTCCTGTTTAAATAGATTATCGTTAATCAATTGTTTTTTCCTTTATTCTTTTTTGACTTGCAAAACAGTGGAAATAGAAAAAAAAACTGTCTATTTATCATCCAGTTCCATTTATTAGTTCAAGTGTAGAGCCCACAGCGTTAAATAAAATTGAATCCTTCAAAAACAGATGTAGAAAAATGAAAGTGAAGATTTATCAAAGTTTTTTAGTTAACGGCGCAAAATTTTATACTAATTAACGCAACTTGTCACTTATCTATAATCTCTTAAAACATGTAGCTAAAATAATCGTAGTTTATCTTCATGTTTAATTTAAAACAGAATTTTAAGAGTTGAAATTCTTTTAGTGAACTAAATCATTATTTTTTCGCTTCTTATTTAAAGTTTTAAATATTCAATGACATAAATATCATCTTTACATAATTTTGTTTCAAATGACTCAGAAAGCCCGTTACTATAACTTAATTGAAAAAATGTTTTTTTTAAAGGTACCCAATTGGACACCGAAGATCACATTAGACTAAGGGTAGGGTTGGGTTGATACATATATTCCGGCTTGTTTGCTTGATCAGAGACCCGCTTATAAACCTTCGTCAAGTAAGACAGAGACAGAAAGAATTTTACTGTCACAGATAGAGAAAATTTACCAAGGGTGAAGGCGGGAATCGAACCCGCACCCGGTAGAGTACACGCAGACTGTTAGTGGAAGCAGCTATCTTAACCACTCCTTCCGGTCACCATTTGGCTAAGAAAACACGTACATAAGAATAACATGCTTTTCCTCAATATCCCCCCAGCCATCCCTTCGCAATTAAAGAGTGCAGATGGATGCCAGGGGCGATTTAATATTAGCCGAAGGAATCCAGCGCCGTTGCCGAGCTAATCTGGATTTTGCCAATATTGGCCGCTCCTGCAAATTGCCTCTTCCGCGATTCTCTGATTCCGCGCCAATGATCATCAGCGAAACATATAAGGTGCGAAGGTTGGCCGATATTTGGCGACTGGTCAGCCTTATTGGGTAGATCTGCAAACTCCGGTAACTAGGCGTAATCCGTTTATGGACAGCGAATTGGTTAGGAAATGGCATGTTATGGCTAAGTGGGGAATGTGTGAATATTTAGATGGATTTCGGGGAATTGCGTGGGTTTTGGAGTTAGAGATTTGGATAGATTAAAAGATGTGTTGCTGTTGGGTGGAAACTAGTAGATACATTTAATATGATTAAATGTGATTTCTATAAAATAACGAAACTTATGAAGAAACTAGAAGTGCATACTTTCCTGATGTTTTAATATCCATTAAAGTAATTAAAGTACAGAAATACAAATGCACAAAGATAAATATAAAAGTTAGATATCTAATGCCATACCATTGTGATATAAAAGAGTTTTGAAAGTGGAAAGATTATAATGAAAAATATGAAAGACCTTATGTATAAAAAACAAGTGTACAGACTGACGGAAAATCGTACATGCAGTCAAACAAATAGCATACGAGACAGATAATAATTCAATAAACGTTATGATGTCATACCTTTATAGAAACAATATTTTAAATGAGATGGTTAACGGAAGGAGAAACATACCATCAAGGAAAAACGATCAGACGGAAGGGAAAACTTACATACAGATCTATGTTCTATGATCTAGTTGTTTTGAATTAAGAAGAAATTAGGCACGGAATGTTGCTTGGGATGTGAATTTAACATCGTATTTTTTATATTGTCTCCGTAAACATATAAATGTTTTCATCAAAATATTTTATAGAGAGTTTGTTGTAATAAATTGTTAGACATAGTTTTAATGAAAGTTACCTTTAGATTTGGAATTTTTTATTCATTTTAGTATCGCTTGCTTAGGTGTATATTTTGGAATAAAAAATCTTTCACTTAACATTTCTTTTCGTAATGTAACCTTTAGCAGATTCATTAATATTCTAACACAAGAAAGCAAACAGTTATTTCATAAAGAGTGGTTTTTATTACTTCATACTTCCTTACAAAATTGACATCGAGTGTTTTTTTTATGCATTTAAACATTACTAAACCACAAATATTTACTTTACCTTCAATTATTAGATTCCGTAATGGATTAAATTTAATGCATATGTATCAGTTCATCACAAATTTCTAAAACAGAAGAACCTATTTTATAACTAAACAACTTTCACAATCCCTTTCATATTCTAAGTAGTTAACTATCCATATTTTAATCTCACAGTTTCATTTACATAAATTTATGACCACACTCTGATTCCCGGATCTAATGAAAAGCAGAAACGTAACATAAACCCTTAATAATTTCCTCCTCCAAAATGTGAGTGGTAAATTCTCTCCCATTTAGATTAAACCAGCGTTATCAAAGATATTTTGCAACGGTAAATACATCCTGCGCATTCTTGAATCTCGAATTCTAAATAGAAACCTCACGTCATTAAGATTATATCTATTTCCCGCCTCTTAGGGAATTTCCTTTTGGTTTCTTTGGTTTTATTAAATCTGAAAGCCAAAGAGTGTATTTTAGGGGCATGATGGAAAATGAGTTTTGTGAAAGAGATTGTTTTTGTGTTGAGGTATATTACCGACTGTGAGTGATTTGACAATTTTTATATTTTCATTTTGAGTAGACGTTTTCAACAATCAAGAGAGATTTACTTGTTTTAGATGAAGTATACCAAAACTGTACACAAGGAAAAGTGTCTGACATCAACTCCGTACTTCTGTTGCGTTAACTAGAGGGAAAATACGTCACTATATACTTTATATACTATATATTTTTTATTTTCAATTTCCAAATCTCAACTGGAATGAAATTACTTTAAAAATAATTTTAAAAAGTAGCGAACGATTTACAAAGTTCATTTTTTGAAATTAAAAATTATTTTTTTTTTTACTTTATTATAGTTTGACATCAAAACTTGAGAAGTTAGCTTCATAGTTGACAATAAATAATTATTGAAGCAATCAGGCATGGCTAAATGCTAATAATTGAGTCCAATTAAGGCATTGAGCTTTTAAAATTTAGCCCCAAAGGCTGGAATGATACAAATCACAAAAACTAAAATAATGAAATCATTTATCAAAAATACAGTTTTGTTATATTGTATTAAAACTCTTTACTAATTTAAGTTGAAAAGAATTATCAGACCTTAAACAGCAATGCATTTAGTTAATTAAACTTATTATTAAGTTACATATTTTGTTCGACAAACTTTCTTTATTAGCCAATTGAGATTCTACCAATACAAATAAGAATACTATGAAAGACATTTTTCAAAATGAGATCCTCATATCAAGTGTTATGGTAATATCTATTAAATGACTGGAACGCTTTCCAGATTTTTTTTTTGCTACAGAATCCATAAATATATAATTGCCAAATAACGAAGCAATTTGCCGGTGATTAATTATTTAAAACTTAATTAAGGTAGGATGATAAGGAAAAAGGAGACTTTTTGTTAAGAACTTTTTTATTAAAACCATTTATTAATTAAATTCTGAAGAAGAAAAGATACGTCTTTTGCAATCTGCACGGAAGTTAGGTATTTTATTTTTTTTAATTAATTCAGCTATCCATCACGTTTACATCTTTAAAAATGAAATTAACTTTTTGAAGGGTCATTTTCTTGAAACTGAAAGACATATTTTTAATTGCTTATTTCATGGCGTGTGTTAATTAGTAATTATGTTTTGGATTTTTATTTATTTATGTTTGTATAATAGTAAAAATAAAACTTTGTAAGTTGTTAATGCCCAGTTTACTCGTGCATATGACAAAATAATCATTAATGATAGAGGTAAAATCATACTTTAACTACATTTATGAACTACTAATTCAGAACTTTAGAGAATAATACTTAAAAATCAATTCAAATAATAAAAAAAAATTATAAATTTGGCCTCAAATGTTGCTCATACATAAAAATGTGTAAAACGTTTCATATCAAACTAAAACATTGAAACTATGTATAACTTTCAAAATTTAAGTAAACGAAGTGTTTTTTAATACCACTATTTTTATCATTCATTAATAATTGCTGTCATTGTGAGTAGACAATGGTGATTTAAATCCTTTAAAAAGTGTCTTCTGCTTTTTAAAGGATTATTATTATTACTATTTAAAAAAAAAATCATTATACTTCTATTTAAAATTGTTTCTGAAATTTTCAATGACTTTTAGTTTATGCGGTCTAAATTTTTTGACGTATCACACTTGTCTGCAGCTATACAAGTTATAACGAACAGACATACGGACGGAAGTAAATAACATTTCTTGAGGCCCTTATTATTAGCCTGTATTAATTGAAAGCTTAAAGTTTTCCCTTTATAACAGTAATGTGAACGCTAAATCACAAATTAGTACTTAACATTACCTTTTTAATAACAAGTGTGATGGTTCATTTGATTTTATTTAAAGTGATCGTATAGTTTAAGGTTCAAAGTTATTCTTGATGCTCTATCTCTCTTAAAAATTAATAAATGAAATAAACAAAGATTAAGTAGGAATAATAATACTTTAATGAGGGTTCCTGAGATGCTTAATTTTTAATGTTACATACCAAATGAGGTTGACAGACACAACATATTATTTCACACTCAAAAAATAATAATTTTTTTTAGAAAAACGAGGTGTAAAATTTCTATTTGTCTATTTTGGTTTTAAGTTCTAACCTTCCCAAAAAAGATCGCGTCTACCCGTCGCCAAACGACCACACAGCGAGAATGACTCAGCGGCAGCACATCAAGTAATGTATTTCATTTTTTTTTTCAGTTGGTCCGAAAATTGACCCCTTCAACTTTCCCAACAATTTAGAAGAGGGTATGCGGTCTATCGTGACTTGTTCTGTACTTTCGGGTGATCCTCCAATGACCATCATCTGGCTTAAAGACGGCAACGAAATTCCACCAGAGCTGCAGCCCAAAATCGAAGCGATTGATGAATTCACCACGTATTTGCGGTTCACCGCTGTTGGACCTCATCACAATGGGAACTACACTTGTCTCGCCAAAAATCCTGCCGCAACTGTTAATTATACTGCATTACTGGTGGTGAACGGTAAGTAGTAATTTTACCTTTTATACTATGTTTATCGTATTTACCCGAACGGTTAAAGCTTTGTATATTGTAGAAAATAATAAAAATATTAGATTCATTTTAAAATGAAGATATACTTGTTACTATATCTAAATTTGGAAATTGAAAATGATTGTTATGCATAAAATATTATGATACATTATTTTATTGTGCTTAATAATTTTGTTTTAATGAAGACCTTTTTACACTTTTGTGAATTGCAAAAAAAAACCTTGTAATTTGAAAAAAAAGTAAGAAATTAAACTATAGTGTGCACTTTTGGTGTGCAAAGTCTTCAGAAGTGCGTAGAGGCTATGGAAAGTTAACCAACGCTTAGGGCTAAGATTAACATATTGTTATTTATCAACAATCTCGTATTTTTCATGCGCAGGCAATATTTTTTTTAACTAATCAATGCGAACATTGCTTGGAAGTTGCATAAATAAATTGCTATAAGTTTATTTCTAAAAACTGTTTTGACCTTAAAAAGTTAAATATGTAAATAGAAAATAGCTGAAAAAAAATGAGCTAAATACATGCAACCATCGTTATAACAAGACGGTTGCATAATCTATGTTCAGATACAATCATTAAAACTATACATTTCGCACCTTACAATCAATAAGTTAAGTACAAAAATTGTTGACACTGAACTCAATATTTTGGGGTTTTGATTTACAATATACAATTGTCATACATCCACTGATACTATCCCAATTCAATACATTCCAAAGGTACTTTTATCTTTTATAAATCAATAACAAGTACTATCTGACCTTAATCAATTTCTATATGTTGAAAATAAGACATTAAAAAATCAAACAAAATAATCAAAATACATTTCATAACACCACTGCCACGTAATCTATTTTCATTCGCAACTCCATTCAAAAGCAATTTATATTCCACCTCCAACATAACAAAACGTTAAGTTTACGTTATAAAAAATGATGAACCCCCCGAAAAACCCTCTCATCCACGTCCCCATCCATAATCGACAAAGTGATACAGCATCCATTCTACGGGACATCGATTGAAGAGTTTGACACTTTACAAATGGCCGAGTCCTATCCACGGATTCCCCGGACGAAGGGGTCCTCGACTTTCTTATTTCTTTCAATTTCTTACGCCTCGAGTTCATCTCTTTTCTTTTTTCTTATTTTGCTGTATCTATTTCTGGATATTTTAAAGAAGAAATGACTTGTTACATTCTACTTGTTATTCCTGTAGATAATTCATTACCTAGTTTAAAAAATAAAAGTATAATTAACTGGTTCTAAAGCATAAAGCAAATCTGTAGTTTCTTACGCCTCGAGTTCATCTCTTTTCCTTTTCTTATTTTGCTGTATCTATTTCTGGATATTTTAAAGAAGAAATAACGTGTTACATTCTACTTGTTATTCATGTAGATACGCCATTATTTGGACCTGGTTTTGAAACTTAAACCAAATCTGTAAATCATGTGTGATTAACTGTAATTTTTTAATCCTTGATTTCATCTCTTTTCTTTTTTTTTATTTTGCTGTATCGATTTCTGGATATTTTAAGGAAGAAATAACATGTTGGGTTTTAAATGTTGTTTGTAAAGACCATTAGCTGGTTTTGAAACATAAATATAAGTTATAAATTTGCAGGTAACTGAATCGAATTTCCTACGCCTCGAATTCATATGTTTCTTTCTTACTCATATTTTACTGTATTAATTTCTGGATAAAGAAGAAATAGCGAGTTAAGATTTAAATGCTATTCATTTAGATATTTCATTACCTTATTTTGAAACCTAACCATGGTTTGTATATTTCTATGTGACTAATTTGAAATTTTGATTAATTAATAAAGAGTATTTACAAAAGACATATATTAAAAAGAAGTTTATTCACATACTAATTTAAAGAAAAAATAACGTGTTAGGTTTTGCATGTTATTCGCGTAGTAATTTATTACCTGGTTTGAAACAGGAATTTGATTTTTCTTACTACACAAGATTTTATTGGTTAATTTATTTAAGTACGAAGTGCAATTTTATTGATACTTTGCAATTTTATTGATGTTTTGCAATTTTATTGATATTCTGCCATTCCATTGAAAAAACATTTGCTTAGTTTCTTAATAATTTATTTTGACTTCTTTGCATAAACGAAAATTTCTTTAAAGCAAACAAAAAGCAATATTTCAAAAGCTATTGCACTATTTTCCACAAATAACTATAACTATCACTTCTTCCACTTCACTCTTCCTTCTTTCCTTTGAAGTATTTCTTACTTTCTTTCCAGTCCCGCCGTATTGGAGATCCCAGCCGACTGACCGTTCGGCCGTGATGGGCGAAAGCCTGACCGTAGACTGTCAGGCCAACGGATTCCCTGTGCCTCAAGTCAGGTGGAAAAAGGACCACGGTACGCTCCGTCAGCTTACTTGCACAGAAATAGGCTTTTTCTCCCTTCTAGAGGGTGTTGGCTTAGTATTTTTCAGGCGTGGGTCTCTGTATGGAGATATTGAGAGAGGATAGAGTATTGGAGTGTAGATGATGTATGGGTAAAAGTAGAGAAAGCTGGTAGGAAAATAACTAAAATTGCATTTTGTCTATAAGATGCTTTATGAATGGACTGCCAGTCCCATAGAGCAAATGCATTAGTTTTGAAATCACATCTTTTGCAAAAGAATTGCTTTGCCAGATTATCCCATTTTCACCAGGTATGGGAATAGTCATCATATCAATTTAAATAAACTACTGGATGTTATTTTCTTTTCGATTTTTAATTATTAATTGATGAAGTTTTGAAGTAGTGCCGAAATCTGCTGTACATTTTTAGCTTTTTAAAACTTTAAAAATAACAATTAAAGTAACTAGATAGCGATTTCGTTTGAAGTTTGCTTCATTTCGATGCAAAGGTGATCCCATACCTGGGTAAAAAGGGCTAACGAAGCAAAATAATACTTCTGCGGAAGTTGTGTTTCCAAAACTAATACATGAGCTCTATAGGACTGACAATCCCACTTAAGGGGATACTATTATTGTTCCGTTTAAAGGATCACGTTATTAATTGATTATTTTGTAGTGCTGAAATTTTTTGAGCACATCCGTATTAGATTGAAAAATAACTTACATCGATTAACCTTATTGACATTCATAGGTTAATAGTCAGAAAAACAGCATTTAAAATAGGCTATTCTAGGACATAAATCTGTTCAATATATGCTTTAAAATGTATTAAAATAACACCTATTTTTCGGACTCATTTCCGGAAAATATTTTCTAAATCCAATTTATCTAGAAAAAAGTTGTAAGTATCAATTTCCAAGTGATACACTCTCCCTAGAACATGATAAATGAAATATTTTGTTTCGCCGAAAAGCACAAAATTTTTATTACAATTCCTTCAGATCCCAATTTTCGTCATTTAACGAACATACTTCTACTAAGATGATTTCAAAGATATAAAAAAATCATGTCTGATCGAAGAATAAAAATCAATCATACTTAAAGTCCCACGACTCGCCGAACAGCGAATTGCTCAACGATACCGAATCACTAGTTATGGGGACTTCAATTTACTGGAAGAAATTTACTGCTACTCTGAGAGACATCTCGAGAAAGAGCGAGATCGACGTCCCTTTGCCAGGTTTATGGTATGGAATGTAGCAGTTTAGTTATTTTGAAACAAACAGTTATTATTTGTTCTAATGCTTGATATGTGGCTTGGTCAGAGACCCGCTTATAAACCTTTGTCAAGTAAGACAGGCACAACACACCTAAAATTGACAGATGCTGCCATCTATCGCCACCTCCGTAATTTAGACATGTCCCTGAAGAGGAAGGAATAAATAGTCACAAATGACCTGTACAAGTGGGAAACTGCGCCATGACCACCCACAGGTCTGTCGGACCCACAGATTTAACGAGCACGTACTCTGCATATATGGGTCTTCAGTGGAATCGGGACACGATCGTGGGACCTTCCGAGACCGAGACCTTAACCACTAGGCTACCCACGGCCTCATGCTTGATATACTAATCTATATTTAAAAATCATTCTGCTCCATATATTTATTCCTCTACACGCTTTGCTCGTAAAAGTTTTTCTCCCATTTATTATAAACCATTTTTCCCTTAAAGTAGTTGTTTTATCGCAGTTTTAACTTGTAAAAAGTAGTTAATTAAAATAAACTCTTTTTCAAAAAGCCAACAACAACAAAACACGATTATTTACTTTTATTTAGTGAATTGGGATTGATTTCAATTGATTAAAATCATCAGAGTTCTATTCCACTTATAGTCGACGTAAGTTGAGGTTTCGATGACTACAGCTGCCTGGATGGTAAATGAAAAATTGGGACTTTTTCCGAATCAGAGGAGGTCTTAATCCACACATTTTCTTGAAAAATAGGTTTTAAAAAGATTAAGATTTAACATTCAAATAAACGAATGTTTTCATGGACATTTTATCATTTTTCAAAAATGACATGCACAAATGACGATATTGAAAAATCAAATTTTAAATAAGTTGCAAAAATAGTTGAAGATTTTATGCTATTAAAATATGTTAAATAGTTTCATTATTGCAATTTATTTTATATCAAAATGCAAATTTAAAACTTAGTTACTTTCAAAAACTTGGGAAACACATGGTAATCACACAATAAAAACATAGACTATTTAAATAAAAATATACTGCACGCCTTCCTAACAAGAAAAATATGTTAAAAAAACTGGTTAAACAAAACAAACCTATTCTTCCCTAACTTCCTCGGTTTATGGGGAAGAAAATTTGAGAAATACAGGCGACATCATCTCGATACTCCATTCGAAATAAATGGATTCACGTCTCTATATCTCAAAAGGACGACGGGATCCATTTGAAATACAGGTTTATTGCCTCTTCTGGTCAATTTTTCATGGGAATCCAGTCTGATCTATGCGATCCCTTATGTAGGGGGATGATATTCGGCTAAGAGTGTACAGGAAAATAAGGATTCCCTTTATCTATTGATGAATAGGGATGTGGATGTTGTTTTGGTCAATGAAAGGACGGCGAAAAGGTGATGTATTCATAGGAAGAGGAAATAAAAAGTAATGGAAGGGCAATATTTTTGTTTGTATAGTCAGTAATGATGTTGATATAAAAGGGGTGATTTTAGTTTCATTTTTCTTAATAGTTTCGCACTTAATACACTTGGTTCAATATTTGGATCCTATTATTTGATGTGATTTTGATGAATAATTAAATAAGATAAAAGTTAATTATTAGGACGTTATGATTGTGCATAAGGAAAAAAAAAGATTAATGGTAGGATAATATTTTTGTTTGTATAGTCAGTAATGATGTTGATACAAAAAGGGTAAGTCTCTATATCTCAAAAGAGCGACGGGATCCATTTGAAATACAGGTTTATTGCCTCTTCTGGTCCATTTTTCATGGGAATCCAGTCTGATCTATGCGATCCCTTATGTAGGTGGATGATATTTCGCTAAGAGTGTACAGAAAAATAGGGATTCCTTTTATCTATTGATGAATAGGGATGAGGATGTTGTTTTGGTCAATGAAAGGACGGCGAAAAGGTGATGTATTCATAGGAAAAGGAAATAAAGAGTAATGGCAGGGCAGTATTTTTGTTTGTGTAGTCAGTAATGGTGTTGATACAATAAAGGGTAATTTTAGTTTCATTTTTCTTAATAGTTTCGCACTTAATACACTTAGTTCAATATTTGGATCCTATTATTTGATGTGATTTTGATGAATAATTAAATAAGATAAAAGTTAATTATTAGGACGTCATGATTGTGCATAAGGAAAAAAAAGATTTATGGTAGGATTATATTTTTGTTTGCATAGTCAGTAATGATGTTGATACAAAAAGGGTAAGTCTCTATATCTCAAAAGGACGACGGAATCCATTTGAAATACAGGTTTATTGCCTCTTCTGGTCCATTTTTCATGGGAATCCAGTCTGATCTATGCGATCCCTTATGTAGGTGGATGACATTTCGCTAAGAGTGTACAGAAAAATAGGGATTCCTTTTATCTATTGATGAATAGGGATGTGGATGTTGTTTTGGTCAATGAAAGGACGGCGAAAAGGTGATGTATTCATAGGAAGAGGAAATAGAGAGTAATGGTAGGGCAATATTTTGTTTGTATAGTCAGTAATGGTGCTTATACAAAAAGGGTAATTTTAGTTTCATTTTTATTAATAGTTTCGCACTTAATACAATTAGTACACAATACTTGGCTTACTTACACAATATTTGGCTCTTAATATTTGATTCGTGGTTATTGAATAAGTAAATAAAATAAAAGTTAAACAGTAGAATGTTATGATTGTGCATAAGGAAATAAAGAAATAAAGAGTAATGATAGGGCAATATTTTTGTTTGTATAGTCAGCAATGATGTTGATGCAAGAAGGGTAATTTTAGTTTCATTTTTATTAATAGTTTCGTACTTAATACGCTTAGTTTAATATTTGGTTCTTAATATTTTATGCGTGGTAGATGAATAGTTAAATAAAATAAAAATTAAACAGTAGAATGTTATGATTGTGTATAAAGAAGTAAAGGAAATATCGAACAATGATTGGATAATAATTTTGTTATTTAATTACCCAAAATAAGCTTTTGCAGGTACGACACCATTATTAAAATGTACTAAGGCAATTGTGATTAATTTAACCGGCGTATACAGTGCAACAGAAAAATGAAAAATTATTAAATTTCAGTCCATCAAAAACTCAGTCGAAAAGTCTACTACTCTAAGAAACAGGTCCTAAAATTTATGACTTACTTTAAAAAAAAGCCAAGAACTTTACTTTTAAAAATACTTGGGTGCAAAAGACAGTACTAACCACACGTACACGCATATTTGAAGCACATAAATTATTCAGATACTATACATGAGTGATTTACATACGCAGTTTATTATCTTCCATTTGCACATATAAAAATATCGTATTTGGATCTTTATTGGGGCTGGGTTGACTCTTGAAAGTGTATGTGAAAATAAAGTTAGTGAAGAAACAAATTGAAATTCTTTAATTACCTCGATGGAAATACAATTTCATTATAGATCTATTACTGGAACCAAACAGAGCATGTTGCTCTAAAGTGACGTCAATCTAACGAACTAAAATATAAATCTAAATTTGATGTCTCTAAGTTCATTACAGGATAAGTATAAACACGTTTATATTTAAATAATCTTTAAGTAATCTTAAGATGCATATAAAATATTTATGGGATTAAAGGATTTCATAAGAATAAGATAGAATGAAGTTATATAATTTGAGAGCCCGAACGTTAAGTGTAAAGAGGTTCTTTATTTGGAATGAAAAATATATACAGTCCCACTAACTTATTTAAATTGAAATGTTAAAAAAAAAAACTTTGGATGTTATATACACAAAGAACGTATATTATAAGTTTTGTCATTAATTATTGAAACAAAAGTAGCAATACATTAAATTGGCCTTATTAAACATAACATAATAATATTTTTACATTCAGTTATTGCCTTCTTGCTGAAAGTTACGAAATACTATATCCCTTTCATCAATAAATAATTGTGTGAGAAGGTAAAATATCCCCAATGTCTAATCACCAGTCTCCCTTTCAAGAAAAATTTAAGTTTCTTGTGTAAAGTCCATCCCTAAAACGTCCTTAAAGCATGGATGTCTAATCCATCACGCATTTTCGCTCTCCTCTTTGTCTATTCGATTTCTTCGTCCTCGCAACTCTTTTTTCCAAAGTCGGCTTTCATACAGTATGGATGTGAAAGAAAAGATCCCCAATCCTTTTCTACCTGTTTTTTACGCAACTTGGTTTAAAATGTTTATGCTACAATAAATGCTTGTCATTCACACCAGTTTAGCAGCCTACACTGTAAATAATTCAAATTGGAGTAGAAATCTGCCCGTTGATATGTATAAATACTGAATTATCAGATGTGAATAATAACTCATAATAAAAGTTAAAAATAATCTATTTAAACTTTAGCGTTTTTACGTTTGGTAGCCTTTTGAAACTTCAAAATTACATATGTTGTATTTGTTTGCTTAGTTATTAAAAAAATGCACGAATCTTAATTATTAGAAGTATACCATGCTTAGGTAGATCTTTGCTTGTATTTTGCTCAAATTCTGAAGAAGTATAATTTCACTCAGCCATTCTTACTGTCTGAAGTTGAAGTCATCCTGCAACTGATGAAGTAATGAGAAATGTAGCTTACGAAAAAGAAAAAAAAACTCGGGGTTTTCACTTAGTTTCATGGACTGAGACCTAACATGCGCATAAAGGGACCCATTGCCTTGGTTTCATAAGATAAAAAAGTCACACAAAAAAACACACCAAAATGATTTTATACACAAACAATAGTTTTTATTACCTCAGTAATGAAAGAAGTAAAATCAACTCAACTTTAAAATGTAAACAAATATGTACTACAATACAAAATATCCAAAAATATTCTATTCATTTATCAAATTAATCTCCTTTTAACTAACTTATTATGTCGATAATATTTAAAATTTAAGATTTCAACCATCATGTACTTTAACGTTAATGGATGTTTAATTCTATTGTGATCCTTATATTTTTCATAACAGTACATAATTCAAAGATAATACAAATTCCTCTATACACGAACATATTACGGGTTTGTAGCATTACACGACTTTCTCATTAATAAATCAATGCATTTAAGATTAACTATGTACATCATAACGTAATTTCAAATTAAAAAAGTCCAATGTCAGATACTGGAATCAGCATCCTCCAAAACGTGTATCAATTGCAAATATACAATGCGGATTTCCGACACTTTCTTAATATTTTCATTGTTACATAATTACTATTAGTTTATTGAAAGTATTACGCATTAACCTCTTAAGAACCGAGCAAAATCCTTCACCTATATTCTTAATCTCATCATACTTTTCATACAAATATATGCTTAAAGTATGTTTTTCAAAGAAATAGAATAATATGTTCAGTAATTATTAGGGACACGCCTTAAACTCTAAAAAAAAAAAAAATTGTGTGCTATAAATGCAACAAAAAACCCGTATCATTTATTTGCAGTTAACATATTATTTTAACACTGTTTTTAATGCAAAATGCCTTTAAAATTAACTACTAAAATAACTTTTTGAAAAGTTAAAAAAAATGAAATATTTTTTTACGAACTCTAATATAGTATTGATCCTCGTTCAACTTCATTTTTTTAGAAATAAATAACTTATATATATATATCTGTAATCAAAGGCTGAAAACTGATAATTAGATCTTTTTCTATCGGACCAGGTCAATTTTGGAACTAATTAACGTTTTAATTGTTTGTGGGGAGGTTTCAAAAAATGTCCTCAAATGGGACGGCAGGTCTTAAGAGGTTAAATCATCTTTTAAACACAATGCAATTTTCGTTATTTTCCTACCAACATTTTCTACTTTTACCCATACGCCATTTAAACTTCAATGCTATATCCTCTCTCAATATCTCCATACAAAGACAGCCTGCAAGATATTTAAAATAACACCAGCACAAAACAACATTTTGTTCAAAACACCCAATCCCTCATTGTTCTTTGAAGTTCTCCGCCTGGGGTGAAGAAGAAAGCAATTTTAAAAGGAATGGCTTCATTTCTCACATGGAGTACCACCCTCTTTCTCTCGTCATTTCGTTTTAAAAGTTCTTTTTTTGTGTGTGTGGATTATTTCTATTTTTGTATATTCTATTGTGAGAATCTTTCCTTTTACTTGAAATAACACGTTGAGGTAAGGAGAGGTAATACTTAAAAATAAACTTAAAGCTATTCGTGGGCGGAGGTGTTTTTTTTTTTATCAAACTTGGTTTCTGGTAAAATCGAAAGTTTTCTGGTTAAAAATTATTCACTTGAAGAGGTATGCATTTAAGGGATTTTAAACTGCTTTGCCATCAGTAGTTTGTAATTGTAAATTAAATTTATAGTTTTTTTTTAACTTCTTAAGTAAGAAATATTTATAGATTTGCGAACTATAGATTATCTATCGCGGATATCATAACGCTCTCGAAAAGGTGATGAATCGGATAAACATAATTTTTGAGTTAGAAAAATTCCACTAATCTATTCAAAACTTTCGGTCTATCGAATAAAGCAAAATCTTACATCAATCAGTAAAATATCTAGCATACAGTTAGCAGTTCCTTTCATTTTCAATAGCTAATTTCCATATAAAAGATGAATTTCAGGCGACACTTTTCCAGAAAGCTAAATTTTCACTTGCTAGATGTCACTGGCGATACATGATCACTCCTACAGTGATTATGTAAAAACAAAAAAAAGCTATGATAATAATGTTCTACATAAAAAAGGGAAAAAATGACACTCAAGCCCTATCTCAAAAACACTATCAGTCCATTGCCTTGAGTAGGCGTAGATGTCACTGGCGATACATGAAAACCCCTTACAGTGAGCATCGATTGCAAAAACAAATAAAGTAATAATAATCTGTTGTATAAAAAAGAAATAAAATGACACTCAAGCCCTATCTCCAAAACACTATAGTCCATTGCCTGAGTAGGCGTCGTAGATGTCACTGACGATGTATGATATCTATATCACATTATCACATGTACATGATATCTTACAGTGAACATCTATTGCAAAAACAAATATAGCAATAATAAAATGTTCTACAAAAAAATGGCACTCAATCCCTATCTCCAAAACACTATCAGTCCATTGCCATGAGTATCCGCAGACTGAGTTGGCATAGACTCAGGCATAGACTGAGTAGGCACAGACTCAGGCATAGACTGAGTAGGCGTAGATGTCACTGGCAATACATGAAAACCCCTTACAGTAAACATCGATTTAGAAAACAAATAAAGCAATAATAATAACAAATATAGCAATAATAATATGTTCTATACAGAAATAATATGTTCTATAAAAAATGGCACTCAATCCCTATCTCCAAAACACTATCAGTCCATTGCCATGAGTAGCCGCAGACTGAGTTGGCATAGACTCAGGCATAGACTGAGTAGGCACAGACTCAGGCATAGACTGAGTAGGCGTAGATGTCACTGGCAATACATGAAAACCCCTTACAGTAAACATCGATTTAGAAAACAAATAAAGCAATAATAATAACAAATATAGCAATAATAATATGTTCTATATAAAAAAAAGAAATAAAATGACACTCAAGCCCTATCTCCAAAACAGTATCAGTCCATTGCCTTGAGTAGGAATAGGAATGGCATAGGAAAGAGCCTGTTTCCGTCTGCCACTCCTGAAAAACGGATTTATACGTCTAAACTACTTGACGACGGAGAAACATTCAATGCCATTAGTGGAAAAGTGACCCTTCTCCCATTAAGTTAATATAGAAGATACGCCCCTTTTCCATGTACTCTACAATTGGTCTGCTTGAGTGGGGACTTCGTGACTAGAGTTTCTATGATACGACGTCTTTAAGAAAAGAAATGGGAGAGTGGGTCTTAAGGAGTGGTGTTGTTATTGTGGTTTTATGGGTTGTTTAGGCATGGTTAATGCTTGGTGTGTTCTTGTTTTGTTGAGGAAAATAAATGTTTATCGGGTTTACGTAGTGTTTGTGTTAAATAATGAATTTGAATGCATAAGTTATAATTTTACAGGAAAAGTGTTGTTTGATATCAGAAATAAAAAGTTAAATGGTGTTTTACATTTTTTGTTGTAATAGAAAGTTTAAGTTAGTGAAATAACTCTGTAAATGAAAAAAAAATATATAGTTGAGAATTTTGAAATGGAAATAAAATTTAAGTAAATCTGTGCAACTTTCATGAATTTTTAAGTGAACAAAACACTTTGAATAAATGTAAATAACTTCAAGTTTCAATTATATTTATTTAAGTTACTACTAACTTTAAAAAAAATAGCAGCTGCAAGTGTCAATCTTTTTATACAAATCTTGTCTATTTATACTATATGCCTCTACATTTATACAATATACCTCTCAATTCACTGAAAATACCCGGTATAGCATGACTATTTGTGAAAAAAAACCCGCTTCTACAGAATTTGTTGTGACACAAAAGATTTTTTTTTCAATTTTATCAAATTATTTAAATAGTGCAGTAGCTTTAAATTTTGAAACGCTATTGCTAAATGAAACCACTATGTATTTTTAGGTGCTTACCAACAATAAACTTAGTACAGTAAACTTTTTTATACCATTGATTTTTTAATCCTTTCAGTCCCAGTGATTCCATTTGGCATCATCATGTTTCTGATCATAAAAAAACTAATATGGCTGACATCTAGGGGACTTTTGAAATAATTTCTAATAAAAAAAAGTTTGAAGAATCGAATGATGTGCTTTTTGATATCATAAATGGCTATAGACGATCACAAAAAAATATTCTTAAATGATGTCAAATTTTCATTGGGACTGAAAGGGCTAAAACCAAATGCTACAAATTGAACTTAGCAATTTATTATCAGGTGTCAGTGGCAGAAACGAATACCGGACCATCATCAGTAACCCCCACATCCAAACCTTAGAAAACGGATCTCTCGTTATCACCGAAGTGGAACTGGCCGACGCAGGCCTTTACATGTGCCAAGCAACCAATGGAATAAGCCCCAGCTTAAGCGCAGTCGTTAAGCTGACCGTGCATGGTAAACGTATTCGGATGTTTGAAAATCATTTCTGAGTACTTAAGTACACAGTTTAAGGGTAATACTGTTTGACAAATATAGTATGTGACTGTTTATTAAGTAAATAGTTAAATTTGTAAAGTTTGTAAAGATATGGATATTGATTCGAAGTTCCAATAAATACCGCCGTTGTTCAATAATGGTTTTTTTTAATGTACACTTGCGCTATATCATATCCAAACTTTTAGTTCATATAATTATTATATTTTATAAACGAGTATTTCCAATTTATAATATAAATTGATTTTTCAAATATAATTATCACAAAAATAAATTTCACATACACGCTGCGATTTTTTTACTATTATGATTGGGTAATTCCATGCAAAAATTATTCGGTCTGTAGTGTAAGTCACGTTTGTAAAAAGTGATTATCACTACAACTTTTAACATTAAATGAAAAAATTTTAATATTTGATCTACACTTATTATAAGTAAATAATGTAATTTATTTTATTTAATTTGGTTTATTTTTAAATTAAAAAAGCTTTTAACCTCCTCTTAAATCGGGACTTGCACAGAGTTACAGGGAATAAGCCGATTATACTATTATTATTATATTATTTCCAATAATATTATTCATTGTTTTGAATTTGAATGCATTTCATAACCATATTTTAATATTTCAGTTCCTGCACATTTTCGAGTAAAATTTCAATCGTCAACAGTAAGAAAAGGAGAAACCGTCCATTTAATGTGTACAGCTTATGGAGAAAAACCGCTTTCTTTGATATGGACCAAAGACAGACAGATATTCAACATGAGATCTGAATCCAGGTTTAATGATTTTTAAATAGTTTATTTTTAAACTAATATAAAAGCATAAAATTATAATTTATATAAATATAATTTATTTATATCTAAAAGTGTGGAACGTTGTCTATGCATTAGAAAAGCGTCATTTTTATTATAAAGAATCAATAAAGAACAGACTTACAAAAATAAGAAGGATAAATAAATAGACGAATCGAAAGAAGAGTTTTTCATTAATAAATTTGAGCTTGTATAATTTTTAAGTCATAAGACAAGAAATAAGAACCTTCTTATAACAAATATATTCCATATAGTCCATAATCCTATAATTAACTATCAATTTTTCTGGTAACGTTTTTGAACATTCAAACCATTTTGCTTAGATATACGGGAAATTTATTTACGAATGTTTAAAAATACGTTTTCTATAAGTATTACAAACGGGTTAAAAAAATTGATCTCAGTTTTTTTATCTCTCAATACACCATAAATCCATAGTTTTTCCTTTTATTTACTCGCAATGCAAATAAAATTCCATCTTTTAGTAGAGAGAGAAGATTATAAGTTAAAGTTCGCATTCTGTGTAACTTCCCAACTCAACTACCAAAGGAGTTTTAAAAATATTTATATTGGTTAAAGAGATTTGATCAAAATGCTCTTAAAACATAATAAATTGTTGAAAAAAAGTACAAATGTTAAGAAAACATTAATACCTTGTACATGCAAATAAGAAAACCCTGGAACCATTCCAAAATATCTTTATGATCTTGTTTAGTTCGGTGGTATAAAACAGTATTTTGTTTTGCGTTTTAGGCATGATACACTTTTTGTTATCTTAATAGAGTTCATATATAAATTTTAAACTCTCTTCTTTTCTTTAATATAATTGCCAAAGATAAGCGCAAAAAGATTTTCTCAAACGGTTATATTTCCACACATTTTTTTCATGTATAATGGAAATTTTACATTTCGTATGTAAATACAAATTGCACTTCTCATTTGTACCGACATTGTAAGTGCACATCAAGTTAACAATTACTTTACAAAGACACACTTTCAGAAATATAATATCAAATGAACAATTATAGTAAGGTTATCGAACAAAAACAACGTCTATAAGATATATGTAAAGTTCATGAAGATTACTTGTACAAAAAAGTTAATCATTGTGTACAGAAAAGTGAATCACTGCGTACAAAAAAGTTGATCACTAAAGCAAATCTAGTTCAGTTAATTGCAGATCATTGATATTGTTAAATTCCTTATGAAAATTATTTTTTTAGATATAGCGAAGTCCAAAAAGACCAAGAAGACGGAGTAATGTCCGAAGTTACCATCATATCTGCTGATAGACGCGATTCAGCATTGTTCAGCTGCACAGCTTCCAATGAATTTGGAAGAGATGAAACAAACTTCCAAGTGGTTGTCCAAGGTATGGATCCAACGAAGGAGTAATTACAATAATATAAATCTAATTATTTAGGCGTTCACACTTTGCAATACCATTGGAAACTGGAAATATACTATTTTATATATCTGTCACGCACTTCTTGAAGAAAATTGCATTCGTAAATCTTCCCAGCCAAAAAACTGTAGGGTAAGGTGGGGTAAGGGGGCCATTGGGGCAAGTGGGCCACCCCCCTAATATTTTTTTATATACCACCTCGCGGAGCAAGTGGGCCACCCGGATGACCAAAAAGCAAAACATATTTTTTAAATTTATTATTTGCCAATTTGTGTTAAGGTTGCCATGGGTACAGTGATAACATATGAGAGAATGGACCACAAAAAAATAATAAGTTGTTAGGCCAATTATATCCAGTGGTATGAAAGTCTAAAGTCGAATTATGCCAAAAAGGTGGCCCACTTACCCCACCTTACCCTATTTACAACGTAAACCGACGTAAAATAGATACATCATATCTGCAGAATTTCTCTATATCAGCTAAATCTGCTATATATGTTTTTTTTTATTTTATAACATCTTAATTATCTAAATATTATGTCTTAATAATTCTACTCAATTTCAAATTTAAAATAGAAGTGCATTTAAAAGCATCTCTCGATTCAGAAAATGATTTTTTTTATCATCTTCTGAAACAAATGTCAGAAGGAGCTTAAGGGATTATTGTTGTGAAAGCATTTAACTCATTGTTTTAATAATTTGAAGTTGGATAACGGCCAAGAATAATTTTCAATCATCAAACTGTAATTTTATATTGAAGCACAGTTTTCTGAACTATCAAAACTCACCCATCATTTACATCTAATTATCAAATTACTTAAATGCTTAAAAATATTTTAAATAAACCTTATTTCTTAAAAACCTTGAAGAAAATTTTAACAACATCTCGATATTTTCAACACAAAAATACGATGGGATATTTAACTATCTACAAGTATATGAAGTTTCAATAAATGTATTTTAAATATATAATAGCCTTTTTAAATAACCATTTTATTTCGCAAACACATTTTTAAATATTAGATATCCCTAGCATTAAAACTAAAACAAAGTCTTTGCAATTATCTTGAATTCCTTCAATTTTGAGTAGGATAAATATAAAATTCTTTGAAATATTTCGCTAATCCTCTTCTCAAAATGGAAACCTGTATCGTATTTCATTTCCTGCATTCATTAACTCAGAGAATTGGAATTAATTAAGTCTCAGATTTCTCCAAATGATTCCTAAAAGTTAAAAAGACATTATGTATTGATTTTGACTTTTAACGTTAAGCTAATGGTACTTTCAAATAATTGGGCTAATATTCATATTTTTATTGGTATTCTGCTATTTTGGGTAAAATAATTCATTATTATTTTATTTTTTAAAACCTGTGCACATCTTTCTACCAAATGTATAGAAATTATTGCTAGTTGTCGCTAGTTTGGAAATGTCAGTGAATGTAAATTTGTTAATAACGTAAACACATAAAAAGTACACAATTTTAGGATACTTTTAACAGGTACTAACATGTATTCAAGAAAATATAAATCACTATAATTTTAATTGCTAAGCGGATAGATTTTAATGGATCTATTTTATTTATTGTCTGTAGGGTTATAACAGTCACTTGAAGGGATACATATTGCAAATAAACATAGTTTTATAAGTATATAAATATAATAAAGATGCAATACTAAGATAAATTTATTAAACTACATTTGTTAATGAAATGTGAGGTAAAATAATTTTTGTTTCTTTTGTTGTTAATCATATTTTGGCTTTATATTTTAAATTTTTAAGAAACATACAATTACAGTAAAATCAAATAATTGTCTTATTGGTTATTTAGCTGTCCTTATTTTTTAAACAGTGGATTATTTATGGTGCTTGTAAATGAAAATGTACGTTTTTTTTACAGAAAGACCAGATAGCCCAAGAAATATCGAAATAAAAGAACTAACAAGCAGAAGTGTAACACTAACATGGATTCAGCCGTACAGTGGAAATCTCCCGTTATCTAGATACATTGTTCAATTAAAGCGTCAAGACGGTAATAATAATAATGATGTATTTTGAAAATAAGTCTTGTGTAGCATGAACTTCTTAATATGTAAAAATTATATTAACATATTATAAATAATAGACATATGATACTAAACGATTCATAAGAAAAAAATATTTAAATATAAATATTAAAACATATGAAAAAATCCGATAGAAAGATGCACAAATACTTTACTTTGAATAAATTACTATTATAAGACGGAAGTTAGTTACGGATCTTTTCTAGATGTTATTATGCTCTGCATTTAGTGCATATTAATTGTCATTTAAATTTTTTTATCTATTATGGAAATAAAACCCATGAAATGTAATGTGCACTGCATGTTAAAATCCTTCAGAAAATATATTTTTAATAATTCTAAAATTGAATACAAAAGTGTGTGATATTTAAAGTGTTTATTTGCGAAATTCGTCATCTTCAAAGTATAGCTAGGGTCTGGTAAATTTATTGACAACTATTGATAATTATAAATTCTTTTTTGTGTAGTCGTTTGAACAAATGTACCATAGGGACCCCTTATTATGGCATGCATAGCCCTATATATTTGTATTAGCATGGGCATGTTTTCTGATTAATTAATTATAATTGAATTAAAATAAAATTTGCATGTGTCAAAGGTTAATAAAATAATATTTTAAAGTTTTAATTTTCAAAAAATTCCATGCCATAATTAAAAAAATAAAATTGATTACATTAAAATGTTGAATAGTCAACTAATTTTTTTATCTTAAACATTGTAACTAAAATTTATTGAACGTAAGGATTGATTAATATAAATAGATAAGACCAAAGTTTTGTAAGTTATAAGAAATACCTATAATTAAAATAAATGTTGTCTTATTTGCAAAAATAAGAGCATTTAATACATCGATTACTGTTTTACATAAGTCCACGATTTTTCCAACTTTGAAAGTAGATGTTTGATAGTCTGATAGCATCACTAAAAATATCTTATTATTTCTAGAACAATGGCTTGAACAAACAAAGTCCCTCACCGTGCCAGTCACAGAAAGCAGCACTGTTCTTGGTGACTTGACCCCGGTGACCACTTACAATATACGAATTCTGGCCGAAAATACTCTGGGTCAGAGTAAACCAAGTGAGCCCATAACTGCTACTACTAAAGAAGAAGGTAATTGAAAACATATATTACTTAACAGATCCTTTTTTATTCAATATGCAGTGTTAAATTATGTAAAACAACATTGTTTGACCCTAACTTTATCACAAAATATCATCAAAAGCATCCAATTCATTTTATTCCTTAAAATAATAATGTAAAATACGACTGGGGGCCTGATTGTTACAAGATATGTTTTGTTATCGAATGATTGGTATGCTTCATATAATTTTTGAATTATTATATTCGTACTTATAAGTTTGCTACTAGGCGAGTACGTGAAACTATATTTACCGATCCCTGTAAAACTAATGTAATTGCAATTTTAAACACTTTTGAAGTCCATTATCCATAATTTTATGGAAGTACTTTTTAGTATTTAATTGTACATCCTACTATACCTTAACCCTTCCCTTGATAAAAAAATATCCAGTTCAGTTTGCTTCTCAAAAAGCCTATATAAAAACACATGTGCTTAAACGTTTCACAATTTCCTTTGTTAAATAACGCTTAAAACAGATAATTAATTTGTTAAATCACACTTTCAAAGTAATACCTGTAATTTAATATATTCAAGAAAGCATATGTCCACTTCCCTCAGAACTAATTTAACATCAGTTATTTTAAAATTGTTAACATATTAATTATCAAGTAATTTATCTACACACAGGAACTAAGTATATCAACGATATTCTACATTTTAGATAAATTACACCCAACACCCTGACCTTTTCGACATTCTTTTTTTAAAAATTCCTTCTACAAAATAACCCCACCCACTAAACCTTTCCAGAACCATCAATTCAAGCCCACCCCATTACGAAACTTCCACTCCTAGTCGTTTCTTTCCAACCCCTCGGAGACTTCATTAACCAAAGAATCCGAAGAAAATTTCCGAAATACTTGACATTTATCGCCTGAAAGAAGTGGCCCAAGAACCCTGAAGACAGTTACATGTTCCCGTAGATGTAAAGGAATACGCGAATTTTATAGTGGCTTTATTCGGGGATCAATATGGGTCCCGAGAGAAACTTTGCGTCGTTTAATCGCGTTTAGGTCTCTTGTTTCGGAAGTCTTTAAGCGTTTTTTCGACTCTCTTGACGAGTGCGGAGTTACAGTCGTAAAAGTCGAGACACTGTGTCGTAAAGATTTCTGGTTCTTGTTTGATTGGGTAGTTATTGGTGAAGTCTGTTGTTATGTAGCTTAATGTCTCTTTAGATGTTAAACATTTTAGTTTACAATGTGAATGGACCTTTTTTGTATACAACATCTACACTTTCCAATTACTTTTAATGTTATTTTATTTATGAGATTCAGCAAATGTTTTGCAAAAAAATAGTAACACCCATTTCAAAAATAATTAAATCATATGTACACTAGGTACTACCTGAGTTTAGAGTTTACCACGATACGTCAACCACGTTTATGAAATTATTTTTCTTACAATTTAAAAAATTAGTATGATAATAATATTTTTTGGTAGTTGGGCTTATTCAGGTAACAATGTGGGTCCCGAGAGAAACTTTTGTGTCGTTTAATCGCGTTTAGGTCTCTTGTTTCGGAAGTCTTTAAGCGTTTTATCGGCTCTCTTGACGAGTGCGGAGTTACAGTCGTAAAAGTCGAGACACTCTGTCGTAAAGATTTCTGGTTCTTGTTTGATTGGGTAGTTATTGGTAAAGTCTGTTGTTATGTAGCTTAAGGGTCTCTTTAGATGTTAAACATGTTAGTTCACAATGTGAATGAATCTTTTTAGTATAAAAAACTAAACTTTCCAATTATTTTAAACGTTATTCTATTTATGAGATTCAGCAAATGTTTTGCAAAAAAAAAAAAAATAGTAACACCCATTTCAAAAATAATTAAATCATATGTACACCAGGTACTACCTGAGTTTAGCGTTTACCTACGATACGTCAACCATGTTTAGGAAATTATTTATCTTAAAATTTAAAAAGTTAGTATAATAATTATATTTTTTGGTAGCTGGGCTTATTTAGGTAACAATATGGGTCCCGAGAGAAACTTTGCGTCGTTTAATCGCGTTTAGGTCTCTTGTTTCGGAAGTCTTTAAGCGTTTTTTCGGCTCTCTTGACGAGTGTGGAGTTACAGTCGTAAAAGTCGAGACACTCTGTCGTAAAGATTTCTGGTTCTTGTTTGATTGGGTAGTTATTGGTAAAGTCTGTTGTTATGTAGCTTAAGGGTCTCTTTAGATGTTAAACATGTTAGTTCACAATGTGAATGAATCTTTTTAGTATAAAAAACTAAACTTTCCAAGTATTTTAAACGTTATTCTATTTATGAGATTCAGCAAATGTTTTGCAAAAAAAAATAGTAACACCCATTTCAAAAATAATTAAATCATATGTACACCAGGTACTACCTGAGTTTAGCGTTTACCTACGATACGTCAACCATGTTTAGGAAATTATTTATCTTAAAATTTAAAAAGTTAGTATAATAATTATATTTTTTGGTAGCTGGGCTTATTTAGGTAACAATATGGGTCCCGAGAGAAACTTTGCGTCGTTTAATCGCGTTTAGGTCTCTTGTTTCGGAAGTCTTTAAGCGTTTTTTCGCTTCTCTTGACGAGTGCGGAGTTACAGTCGTAAAAGTCGAGACACTGTGTCGTAAAGATTTCTGGTTCTTGTTTGATTGGGTATAGTTATTGGTGAAGTCTGTTTTTATGTAGCTTAATGTGTCTTTAGATGCTAAACATTTTAGTTCACAATGTGAATGAATTTTTTTAGTATACAACTATACTTTCCAATTATTTTTAACGTTTATTCTATTTATGAGATTTAACAAATGTTTTGCAAAAACAGTAACACCCATTTCAAAAATAATGAAAACATACGTATGTACAATAGGTATTCGATACGTCATCCACGTTTCAAAAATTACTTAACATTACATTTAATAAGTATAATAACTATATTTTTGGTAGCTGGGCTTATTCAAGTAACAATATGGGTCCCGAGAAAAACTTTGCTTCGTTTAATCACGTTTAGGTCTCTTGTTTCGGAAGTCTTTAAGCGTTTTTTCGGCTCTCTTGACGAGTGCGGAGTTACAGTCGTAAAAGTCGCGACACTCTGTCGTAAAGATTTCTGGTTCTTGTTTGATTGGGTAGTTATTGGTGAAGTCTGTTGTTATGTAGCTTAATGTCTCTTTAGATGTTAAACATGTTAGTTCAAAATGTGAATGGACTTTTTAAGCAAACTGCACCAGCACATTCCAATTATTTTTAAAGATATTCAATTTAAAAGATTTAACAAATTTTATGGAAACAAAAATAATAGCTTGCATGTAAAAAATAATGAAATTATGCGTAGAACGAAATATACACCTATGTAATTCGTTTGCTTAAGATATGTTACCAACATTTTAAAATCCTTATCTGAAAATAAGTACTAATAAGTTAACTAAATTAATAAGTACTAAATAAATAATACTAAGTAATTTAGAAGTGTTATATTAGTTAGTAGCTGGTCATATTCAGAAATCAATATGGCTCCTATAGAAACTTTGAGTCGGTTAATCGCGTTTAGGTCTCCTGTTTCGGAAGTCTTTCAGCGTTTTTTCGGATCTCTTGACGAGTGTGGAGTTACAGTCGTAAAAGTCGAGACACTCTATCGTAAAGATTTCTGGTTCTTGTTTGATCGGGTAATTATTGGCGTCTGTTGTTATGAAGCTTAATGTCTTTTTAGATGTTAAACATTTTAGTTCACAATATGAATGAACCTTTTAAAGTGTTCTGAGGTAGCATTTACCAATTATTTTTACGTTATTTAATTTATAAGATTTAACAAATATTCTGCAAAAAAAGCAGCATGCATTTCAAAAATAACTTAATCAGTTGAATACAATAGGTACTACCAGAGTTTGGCGTTTGCTTACAATACATTACCTGCGTTTGAAAATTCTTCATCTTAAAATGTGTTAAGTTGATATAGTTATATTTTGTGGTAAATGGTCGTATTCATATAAAATATGGGTTTCCGGAGAAACTTTGCGTCGTTTAATCGCGTTTAGGTCACTTTTTTCGGAAATCTTTTAGCGTTTTTCGGCTCTCTTGACGAGTGGGGAGTAAAATAAACAGTTACAGTCGTAAAAGTCGAGAAAAATATTTTAAATTTTGATTATAAGTTTTATATCATTAAAAGGGAATTTACATGACATTACTTGAATCTAAAAGTATTTTAATTGTGATTTTAAATAGCTTATTGCATTTTAATTACAGTATGGAGGACTTTAAAATATTATTTTTAAATATTTTATTTTAAAATATGTTAAGTTGTAGAAATAAATTGGTTTTTGAAAAGATTTAATATGTTTAAGTGAACTTTTTACAAAAAGAGTTTTAGTTCTGAAACGTGAGTAAAAAATAAGTTAAGTATAACAATATCATATTTTATTAAAGTTTATTTTAAGTACATAAACCTTTAACTTTGTTGCAGTTCAAAAAGGTCAATTTTTGTCAAATTTGGCGGTTGAAGTACATCTTATTTTATTATTAAAAATGTTTTTTATCGAAATAATTTTAAGATAAAAAAATATATTTTACGGATTACCCATAAAATGTTATCTATTTTACGTGAATAACTTGTATTGAGTAATACTTTAAGCCGATTTGTTCCACTTATAATTATAAGATCTTGGTTTCAATAAAACAATAGCTGCTAAGTGATCGGAAAAACAAAGTGTAGATAAGGTTTGAATGAATTAACAGCTTACATTTTCAACATACAACATACTTTTAACAGCTTAAGGCGGATATTATGGGTCTATTGACGTTTATTAGATTAGTAAAAAATATAATGTTTATAAATATAATTTCGGTTTTATGATGTTGCTTTAATTTTGGTTAATCTCGTCTTTAAGCGAAGCTTTCTTAAACTAAGTTACTAAGTGTTGTGATTGAACTTCTATATACGGGTGAAAATATATAATTTCCTATAATATTTAGGAATCCTCTTATTTCTAAGTAAACAAACACAGATAAACGATCAACATAAGTTGTCTTAAAATAAAAATATCAAAACAAATAATGTATTTTATTTCTTACCATAAAAATACAATTGAAATATATAAAGGTGCAGTTTGACCATCACACTGGAATGTTAAAACAGAGCGATTGTTTGACTTTGTATTTTTCCTCTAATTATAAAACGAGAACCTTGCATTATAACAATAATATAAATATGTTAACATTCATATCTATGTATTGGCATCTGTTTTTATTGTTGTTAATTAATTTTTGCTTATGAATGAATTATTTTTTAGCCCCGGCTGCTCCTCCTACTGACATTAGAGTGGAAGCAATGAGTTCAACTTCAGTCAAAGTTACTTGGATGGTAGGTTCATTCAAAACGTTAAATTTAAAACAACTAGATTTGAAACAACAACTGTCACATATAACCGCTTCCATACGATGTATAAGTCTTAGAAGCAAAAATCCCCAAATACAACATTTGGGTACTGATTTAAACTTTTAGTCACCATAATAGAGCATGTTTCAGTATTTAAGGGGCAACAGAAATGCTAAAAAAGCTAGTTATATATCTAGCTTCAATTGGGGAATCAATGCCTGAAGGGCATCAGAAATACTAAAAAAGCAAGTTATATATCTTGCTTTAATTGGTGAATCAGTGCCATGTTATCAAATTGGTGTATCAATGTCATGTTGGCATAGAACCCCAATCCCAGCGCCGATCACAGAAAGGTATAAAAAAAATAAAGGTAGAAGGAATGACGTCTCCTCCAACGAGCCAATTAACAATTATCATTTATTTCCTTTTGTAAATTCAGTTTTTTATTCGTAAATTCAGTTTTATTATCGTTCGCTGAAGTTCATAGAAAAAAATATAGTTAAATGTACTAACATTACATTATCTAAAAATAAAATCAAGACGTATCATAATGTTTTTACCTGTTTAAACATCATTGACTTTAATCATTTTCAACCCAAAGCCTTAAAAAAAATCAAATATCATTTTAACTATAATTGTTTTTATTTCGATCAGGCACCACCAAAAGAAATGCGAAGAGGTTCTATCAAAGGATACTATTTGGGCTACAAAGTCCTTCGTTCTGCGGATACTTACACCTACAAGACACTGGAGTCCAGCGGGGATTCGAGAGAGGAACATCACCTTACCAACCTTCGGAGGTTTACCCAGTATGTTATTCGGCTGCAGGCTTTCAATAAGGCCGGGAGTGGGCCTCATTCAGAAGAAATTACTGTTCAGACCTTGGAATATGGTGAGCTTTTGCTATGTTAATTTTATGAAAGTAGATTAAGTATTTTCGCACATTTGAAAACATTATGCTTCTGTTCGCTATTCTGCCTGTTCGGACACTCTAGCCGAATATTCGGTTTGGCCGAATAGCTTTGCTATTCGGTCAAATAAACTGCCGAATAGTGAATTTTTTTTTTCAAATTTCCTCATGTTATCATCTTCTAAAACGTCGAAAAATTCCCAAACTTGCAATTGTATAATAGTATTGTAAACCATGTTTTTTTTTTCTTTCATTCTACATCGGATCCACATACTTCTGTTTTTGTTTTCATACTTTCTGTTTTCGTTTTCGTGCTGTGTTTTTACAACGTTACACATTTTAAAAGGCTTGTTTTAATAATAGATGAGTATAACTTGATTGTGTCATTGTGTACTTATAAGTTTATGTTAAATTGAAATTGATGAATAATACATACAATTTACTTAGATCTGACATTTTTTCATTTACGCCGAAAATTTGGTATTCGATCGAATATTCTGCTAAGACTTTGGTCGAATATTCATTATTTTATAATCGGTCAAATTTGGTATTCGGTATATCCCTAGAAAACATTTTGACTCAGTAATGGTGTTTGACTCAAGAACAATTGTTATGTTGAAAATAAGTTGTTTTCTGATTTATTTTATTTAAATAATCAAAATATGAGGCAGATGAGGAAGGAGTCCAGAATTGTAAATATTAAATGGGACAAATTAATGAAAAAGAATTTTATAAGCATAAAAGGCATATTTTATCTGTTAAAAAATGTATTAATGCTATTCGCAAATAGGTATTTAATGGGTGAATGTTAAATGATTTGTTTTCAATCATTTTTCAATGATCTTGCTCTTTTTATAGTGTTAAAGAATTGGAGCAGTTAATATTTGATTTTTGAAGATAATCGTTTGTAAGCTAACTCTTCTGAAATGTATTTTTCAAAACAAAATTTACATACTTTTCAATATAAAACAACGGATCTTTCTCTCACTTTATAGATAGCATTTACCTAGTAGTATCCGAAATTTAGATACGCAAGTAATTACAACTCATCAAAGTTTTTCTTACTGGCAACATCACACTACATTCAGGAAAAATAGCATCTAATTTTAAATTTTATTTGCACCATGCAGCTTAATTTTGGTCTAATATCACATTTGTGATTCTTTAACAATAATTTACAGGAACTAACTTATAAATATGATTTTTAATTACAATTGTTCAATGAAGTTTTGTAGTATTGATTTTGCTGAACGTTCGATATTTGAAGAAACATTAAAATTTTGTAAAAACTCAAAAAAATATTTTGTTGCTAACTAACTTTTCTACTAAACCAACTTTGCTACCCAAACTAAAGTTTTACGCGTTCCAAAATGTACGAACTTCGTGTTCCTTAAAAATTTGATAGTTCTTCAAAAATAGATGGCGACACTATTTGGAATTGTAATTGTCGAAATGCAGTTGTGAATATTTAAAAATATTTGACGCAAGTTTAAATTACTATTAATCAAATTCAATCGACCTACATTTTTCTTTTAACAATATTAAATATTTCATTTAAGAATAATTAAAATTTTCACCCTGAATGATGTTTTCTTAGCGACAAAACTGTATGCGTAGTGAAACAAGTTCTACATGGGCATTTCTCCCTCAATTCCAGATGGGCATTTTATGATAAAGGTTTTATCAATGTTTTTTATTAAATAAATAAATGTAGCATATTTTTTTATTCAAAACGCAATTATAATTAGATAAAATTAAGTCAAACTCTATTTTTAAAATAGATAAATATTAAAAAAATAATAATTTCATATTTTTCAGCCTTAAAGTTGTTTTCTTTAACAAAATGATATGCGTAGTAAAACAAGTAGTAAGTTTGCATTTCTGCTTTGCTAAATGTACTTTCTTTTCTAAGGAATACTAGATTATTTTCTTAAGGAAATAAACAACAAAAATAAAATACTATTTGATACATAATTAGGATAGTATATAGAATATTTATATAAATATTCCTAAACAAAACAATTTTCTGAAAAATTGAAAATTTTAACACTTAATACTGTTTTTATAGGTAACACTCTTATTTAATTAAATATACATCTTCATTTTCAATTAGCAATACTTTTCTTAAGACTTTTTTTCCTTACGGATATGAGTAATTTCTGTAATTAAATGAGTAAAACATATTTTTAATGTTAAATTGAAACATAATTTTGATGTATTTTTCCCCCTAGAAAAATTATCTTCTTACGAAAACCATAAAATTTCATTTAATTATATAAATTTTCCAAAGATTTTATAATTCTCAGTAATAAAACCATTTTCAACATTGTTTTTGCTTAAAAAACTCTTAGTGCTTTGTGAAGGTTTCGAAATGGCATTTTCACTTTATCTCTAACTAGCAGTATGGTCCCGCCTTACTGGGAACCCGTTAACTTAGCAAACACTAATAGAGGATGAAGCAGCCTTAGGGCGGGAGCATATATCAACCAAACTCGATCAATCAAACTAATAAAGGATGACGTCAAGCCCCCGTTTCTGCCCGGTCCATGTATTTTCAAGCCCTGTTATGGTCCCGCAATCATACGTGGATGACGTTTTTTTGGAAACTAATTATATTAATTAAAAATCACAGTCAAATATGAAAAAACTAAGCCTCAGGTGCACACGTAGGTATTAAAATGAATCTATATTAAAAATTTCGAATTTTTTCGAGCAGTCTAAGTAGGTCTTTTGCGATCCACAGACATACACACAGACAGACAGACTCTTTCTTTTATAATTATAGACAAGAATTCTACCTATCACTAAATAATACTATTAATTGAATTAATTTCTTTTAATTTATTTATTCATCAATCAAAGTTTCAAAAATATCGCATATACATAAACAAATGCAATGTTTTCCAATAGATGGCAGCACATTTTTCTTTATCTTTATTTTTCTATACCTATACAAAGTACATATTTTTTCAACAGTTTTGTTTCTATAATATTTAAGCATGGAGAAAAACTAGTCTGTTGTTTCTATATTGTCATTGAAACTAAAAATGTATCTAAAAAATATATGATTTTCTTAGTTTTTATAATTACATACATACTTAAAAAAATAATATTTTAGTATTAGCTTCTTGTTTACATAAATATATTTAAGCAAATATAATATAATTTCAATTGGTAGTAAAGAAGCTTCATTATCAAATACTAAAAATAACTAGAAAAAGATTGAATACAAAATCATGTTTAAAAATGTTTCGAAGTGAATTTTGGCTTATCAAAACTTTTTATTCACAAATCCCCTGCAAAAAACGAAGATTTCTTATACAAGTAGCCCCTTTTAAACGTTGTGAACTTATTCTTTGAAAATATATGATACTAGGATTTAAAAAATAATATTTAATTAAATAAAATATTTTTTTTTTTTAGTTTTTTTATTCAAATGGGATGATTCAAATGCTACGAAAAAACTTTAATTTTGTTTATTTATTCGAATTATATTTGTTAATGAGCTTACAGTTTATTTCTTAATTTTTTATTAATTCTTAATAATTTTTTAAAAATAGTATTTATTTTTCTTAATAAAATTTCACATGTTTGCATTTAGGCATGCAAGTATGCAATATTACTGATATAGCATCACAGTTTCACAAAAAAAAATCTCATCCTTAAAAGCATAAATAATAATATTGGTAACTGAAATAATGCTTTATTTTCCGTTCACAATTCTTGTTTAAAAATAAATCTTTCGAAATGCATGCAGATGGCGCCATGTGTCATACAATGTGATCTTTTATAGTTCTGTGTTTGAGTTCACCTATTTTACAGTTTTATAAAAAAAATTAATTCAAGATTTTATTTCAAGAATCGGAGTGTATTTTACATATTATTTGCAACAAATTAAATATATACACGTGCTTTTGGAAATTTTAAATCTGCAATAACATCGATATAACATCACAATTGATCATATTATTAGTTATTTCCCCTTTGAAATCCAATAATAATATCATTGATAACATAAATAATGTGCGTTTTGCCTTTTATAATTTGTATGTAGTTAAAAGTAAAACCTTTTTTTTTTTCAATATATGAACCAGATAAATACATAAAAAGACTAAACTTATTTTAAAATAAAAATGTTCAGATTGTAGATACATAATACTAGTAATGATATTTAATTTATAATAAAGCAAAATTATCAGCAGTGACATCCTTTACAGTGGGGTACAACTCATTCTTAAAAACAAAAAAAATATCTACTTTAAATTTAATGGTTAAACGTTGAAAAACTTCATTGATAATTATATATTGTTTTTCATTGCTTAAAAAAATAAAGAAATTCTTCAATTTAAACATACTATTTGAAACCTGAAAAAAAAAAAAAAAAGTTCAAAATCTCTTCGCTTTTCACCCTGAATGCTGTTTTTGTATCAACAAAACTCTAACCGTAGTGAAACAAGTTCTACATGGGCATTTTTAACTTACTTGTCTAAATACTTTCCCTTTTACAGATAGATCCAATTTTAAAAAAAATAAAATCATCTTTTAAATAAACGATAAGCGTATCAAGTAACTAATAAAAATGTGTCTTTAAATATATCTTAGAACAGTATTGTTAATGAATATTTTTCAACATGAGACATTTTTTATAAAGCGTATCAATAAATTGAACAGAGAAGTTTCCTTTTTCGATATTTTGTTTACTTTTTAAACAATAACTTTTTAATCAACAGCTAGTAATATTAAGCTAGTAAGAAGATTATTTTAAAATAAATTTTACGTATTTTTTATGAATAAATTTAATTTTTAAACCAACAATTGGCAGTTTAAATGAAGTTTTTTTAACTATTAGCTTTTATAAAATGATACATTGTATTTAAGTTTGATAAAACATTGAACAGCTTAATTAATTATTTTTTATTTTCCGATGTACTACAGAAGGGCGATCTTTTTATGTGTAAAAAATATTATTCATATTTATACACTTATTTAGCAAGTACTATTTTTTCTAACAACGGTTAAAAAAATCCGCTGGTATTTTATAAAAAAACTTTAGGAAAAGTTGTATCATATTTAATGCCAAGTATTTGATCCTATTTTTATTTTACAACTAAAAAAACCCAACAACAAAGGAAGCTTTTAGGCCATGTGCGAAAAATCGATTTATTTTTTATTTTTTAACAAAGAGGAGTAATTGAGTCTGGATAGTTTGAAAAGTATTTTTTTTACTAAAAGTTTTTCACTGTAATTTTACCCAAAATAAGTGACGTTAATTTTACGGGATCCTACGGGAATTCACGTCCACTTAAAAAGCGGCGGTTGGTGAGATAATTACTAAAAGCTAACTTTAGAGATAAGGACAGATAGTGAAACCGCAACGTAATTATATTACCCACCTTTACGTTTTTCAAGTAATGTTAAAAAAGTTTTTTGTTTAGATTTTGGAAATAAAGTATTTAATTAAGTTTGTATTTTTATAATATTTAAAAAATGGTATTTAATATTTGCCTCAGAATGGCCCAAGAATATTATCTTAAACATGCATTTTTGTAAACACAAAAGTAATTTTTGTAATATTAATACTATTAACATTATATCGTTTATATTTTTTAAAATTAAGTTTTGTGAGAGCAAATATGTTTTTCTGAAATAGAGATTCATTCTTTTCGCAAATGCTTTTGACTGCATTGATTTAAATTCTGGCAACATATTCTTTATAAATTTATTTTTTACATATCAGAAACGTTACTTTTTCGCTTATACTTATTCCTGAAAATTCTCCGTAATTGATAACCATTTTCATGCGCTTCTTTGACTTTTTTAAACCACTTTTCGACACTCAGATTGCAAGTTACTCGAGCTCTGCGTGTATGTCTAAGTTAACAAGATTTTAAACTCGCCGAAGTACAAATAATAATTAGTATTTTATAGTGTTTTGTAATTTGTGCAGCACACATAACTATTAAAGGCTTTTTAAAATAATGAATGCGTTTTTATTATTTTTTTTACTTAAATTTAATAGATAATAACTTTATGTATGCGTTAAAACTAACATTTAAGGAAAAAAATATTGTTATCATTGTATGTAATTAGGCTTTTTATTGAAGTGGTATATATTGAAATAAAGTTTGTAAACAAATATCTATTTTTATTTATTAGAAGGTATGTAAATAATAGATTACTCACCCATAATAAATTACTCACTGTCTTTTTGAAACTTAGCAGCTAACAATTTTCAAAAACCATTAAACCTATTTTTTACAAAAAAAATGTTAGATAAAATATGTATTATAAAACAAATAACGACTTAGAATTTATCCCTTTAATAATCAAAATTATCCTTGTATTTTATCACTTCGACAAAATAAAAAAAATCTCAGTTTAATTTCACATCAAGATTTAACTTATTACTCTTAAAAAAAGACATTATTGATTGGAGATTTTCTCATTTTCATTTTCGTTCATCTTACAAAATGAAACACTTAAGAAATGCTGGAGTACCTCCTTGGAAAAAAGCGTAATATCCTGTTTAATACTGACGCTGCAGTTTTTCATTATGAATATTTTTATTTTGATCTAGAGATTAATATCTCTGTTTAGAACTAAATAAAAGAGACAGAACTTCTTTGAAGTTTGAAGAAGTAGGATAAAAAAGTATTAATCTGAGTTTTACCTTTGTGAAAAAGTTGGGTCGAAGGTTTTCATTATATTAGAGGTTTGTTTTGTAACGAATTATATCCTATGTTGGGAAGTTCTTTTGGTTATAAGATATTTTATATAAAGTAGTTTTAATTAAACCCAATGTAATTTTGTTTTTGAAACAAAAATTGTTAAGCCTAGTCATATTAAAAAAATCCTTGTAAACTTAGTAGGTCAATTTATTTGCATAGAGTTAGGTGGGTTAAAATGGGTAACCTTTCAACTATTTGCACTTTTAAAGTTCTCTGGCAATAAAATGATAATTTTTTCAGTTTTTTTTTAATTGCATCTTAACAGTACACTAATTCAGTAAAATTTTAAGTTTTTTTTTTTAATTGAAGAGCTTAGTGGAAGAACGTGCTAAGTGACAAAAAGGTGAAAAAGAGAAAATAAGCTCTAAAAATTTAGTTTGACCTTAGATCTGATAAAAACGGAACCTTAAAAAAATTACCAAATTCAAAGTTTTTGAAAAAGGGGGAGCTTGATCTCGTTAAAGAAGCCAGTTATATCCTCATTGACACAACAGTCTCGACTTTTTCAAAATTGTCACCTAGCACGTTCCATTAAGCTTTTCAATAATAAATTGATTGAACTTAGTTTCCATAAATTGTAACTCATTTTACCCCACCATTGGGTGAAAAGAGTCACACATGTTTTAAAATGGCTCTTTACGCAAAATGATGATTATATAATCTATTTATTAGAGGAAATACATTAAAGAACCAGAGTACAACCAGATACACAATTTCATCGTTAAGTTTTTAAAATAGTAACATTTTGTGATAGTAAAAAAGGGCTCAGGAATCTTATAACATCTGACTTGTCAACAATAGACACGTCATCTTTATTGGGTAAGACATAAATGATTCGTTAACTAGATTTTTTGAAACATATTTTACACTTAAATCATCCGCATCAATAAACGTAATTTAACCAACAAATTTTCCAATTGAGTGTTTTGAACTATAACCTTGTATTGAACTTCATCAATCGGTTTTAGTCAAAAGCTGTTGGCTATCATCAACAATCTTGGGAAGAAAATAGTCAAAAACAGTTTAAATAAAACAAATTTAAGACTAAATTTATAAAAAATAAATAATAACATTCTCTGCACTACCTATCGGAACTAACAATATCACTAAGAATAACTATGGGCCATTTGACCCCATCCAAACTAAATTGAAATAATAACATGGACTATCAATATTGTTCCTACCTGATTATCTTGTTGTGTTATTTAGTAAGTAATATAAAACATCTATCTAGTAAGTATCTATAATATAAATAAATTACAATTCAAGATTGAAATGTTTTTCAGTATCTTTTAGAAGTTAGAAAACCATATGGGCTTAACTCATTTTGCTGCTTCTAAAAGGATTCTTTTTAGTTGCCAGATTCATGAATATTAACTTTTTATATTCCGAAATATGTCTCCAAAACCTATTAAAATATTATTACAAAAATACAGCAGAACAAAAAATTATATATTAATTTACAATGAGGTATTTATAAAGTAACCCATTTTACCCCAAGACCCATTTTAACCCCACCGTACCCTGCTATTTGCACCTTCTCAAAATTTGTTGCAATTGAGCTTTTTGGATTTTAACTTCAATGAAATTAATATATGTAATTTAATCTATGTAAAATAATACATGAAATTAATATATGAAATTAATATATATTATTAGTGGGTATATATACTTTTAAATGAATTAAATTTTTAGTGGTAATTTTAAGTCGTCTTTTATGTACTCTTTTTCAAATTTATGTAACAAAACAAGCTAATGTAATACCATTAAAGCTTACAATCAATTTTTGGAAACTTTTCTAACAAGAATTGACCAACGTGTGGATAAAAACATCCAACCATTATATAAAATACAATAAATAAACAATTGCTATATTTTTTTATTAAACTTGTCACTCCCTTTTTAAATGACCCGTCAAGTTACCTTCATTTTATTTGAACAAACATTTGAAACATTCCAATGCTTTTTTGTATTCTTTTTTAAAGAATATGACGTTTTTTCGTATCATTATATGTCAAAAAAGTATTTTAGGCTTCTTTTTCCAAAAAAATCCTAGTACAACTTTAAAACATTTCCTTTTCAACCGTATTTTTTTACTTTTATGGTCATTTTGTTATTATTCTTTCTTAAAGTTTCTAACACAAAAATTTGTCTTACTCTTTTGTTTTTAATCCAGGCTGCGTATGGTAGGGATGATGTATGCAAAAAGTATTGCTTAACAATTATCTTATTTATTGATTTATTAACATGACAAATACACTAAAAAGGCTTTAAGCAATTTTTTATATTGTTTGGCTAGTTTCTTATAATTCTAAAATCTTAAATATTACAACATATTTAAGTGAATGTTTATGAATTTAATTATTAAGGGATTATTTATGTATTACAGAAAAGTGTTGCCTATCAATTTTCTTGTTTATTGATTTATTAGCATGACAAATACATTAAAAATGCTTCAAGCAATTTTATACTGTGCTTGACCTTTTTTTATACTGATTCCAAGAGTTTAAATATTGTGTAATATTCTACTGGAATTTTAATGTATTTAATTTTTTTAACAAGAATAAACTTAAACTAGTTATAATATAAAAATAATCTTAATTTATAATGTGTTATTTAATTTTCCTTGACGATTTAGATGATATAATTTTATGTGCTATCTGGGCGGTCACTTGGTGCAATTTGTTTTGTCTGAAAATAAAAGCTTTTCCTTTTCTTCTTTAACTAACACAAGTTTGGCAACCTATAATGAACATTTGCAAAACAACTAGTATTTTTTTTTAATAATAACACTAATTAAAATAAGAAATCATTTTTTTAAAATAATATTTTACACTTGTAAAAACTACTAATTATAAATAACTGATTTTAAAACAATTCCCCTAAAGTAGCCATACATTAACTTAATCAGTCAAAGTTAATGGAAATAGCTAGAAATTTTAATGCACCCATCTTTATATTCTAAACTTCTTTCATTTAAATAAAATGCCTTAACAATTATTCATTTTAAAAGAACTCACGGATCCAAACTACTTGAATAACTACTTCAAAGTTAATTAAAAAGCAGAGTTTTTGAACAATTCTTTGATTTGTTTTTAAAAGAAAAGTTTACTCCTCCTTAGTCCTGTGGTTGATTTTATTTTTTTCGCATCCTTTAGCAAACATCGCCTTGTTCCAACTAGTTTTTCTTTAGTTAGTTTGGGCGTAAAAAGATTAGGTCCTGATTTTTGGCGCCCAAACGGGTAGTTCGATTTTCAAATGAAGGAATAAGGGACCTTCTTCTCGAAATAAGGTGCCTCGCATTGAATAGGATTGAAATTCAACATGCAAGTGGATGCTAAGCAAAACATAAAAAAATAATTTGAAATAGTATTAGTTACAAATTTTTTTTCACACATTGAAAATTTCATTTTGAAAACTAAAATATATGTGTAAAATTATTTTTTAGCACATTTGAAAAGATTTGTTAGGCTTTAAATTAAATACCCTTCTTAATATTTTAAAATACACCTGATGTTTTTAACAACATTCAACACAGGCTTAGGGGTAAAGTTTGCTTAACTGTGGATCATATTTATTAATCCTTCACATGCTTTTAATTTATGCATTTTATTTAATTCCAATTCGAGTAAAAATAACCTAAACCAGATTAAAATCAATAACTTAAAACCTCGGAAATTACTAACAATATAGGTATTCTTTACATCAATTAAAATATTCCATATAAAAAAATATCTATACTAATGTTATCACCAATATAAATAACAATTTAGGCAGAGTGTAGAAGAGTGTAATGTAGTGTAATCGATTCCGGCTGCCAATTTCTAGGCCTCCATTAGGATCATTAGCACAGCTAATAACGCCTCTTAATTTAGAACCCTGGTCGAGTGACGAGGTCGACACCTGAGCGGGCGCCCAACGGAACTTTGTGCGACATCGTAAGCTGACGCCGTCGGGACTTTGGACTCCACAGATTTAACGAGCACGTCTGTCCCAGTGTACTCAGGCCCATCCGTCACGAGTTGGATTTTCTACTCTTTCCCAGTCAGATATCCTATTTACAGAATGACTGGCAGTACCCTTTCCCAGTCAGATGTCCTATTTACAGGATGACTGGCAGTACTCTTTCCCAGTCAGATATCCTATTTGTAGGATGACTGGCAGTACTCTTTCCCAGTCAGATATCCTATTTATAGGATGACTGGCAGTAGGTGGGATTCGAACTCCCCGCACTCTTGATATTAGGCTTGAGAAGGCTGAATCCTGAGGCGGATGCCTTAACCACTCGGCCACGGACGGGCCAGGCACAGTGGATCAATAATGCCTCTAAAAAACGTATTAATTAATTTTATCCATAATTATTTAACCCTCTTATATAAACTAAAATCAACCACTATATACTTGCTGATTATCACAAAATAACTTTTTATAAGTTATATAACGGCCCCTTTAACCTCCAGAGAAACTGACAAGTGTAAGATTTATGGCTTAGGCAGAGCTTCGAAAAGAGGTCTGCAGTGCTTTAGGAGGAAGAAACTATCGACTTGTTCCCTTGTTAAATTGATGTTCCCAGCAACAAAAACTACAGAAACTCGTTGGCCATAAATTAAATCTTATTCTCTGCTGTCTTCTTCAATGAAGCCTCCATTTTCAAAAACAATGCACACCCACCATTTACTTTTTCATCATGGGGCCTTGGAGATAGTTTTCTTGGGTTTTTACTTTCTACCATCTTTATTACTTTAAAAAAAAGAGATCCTTTAAAAGGGTAGACTTTTTTTCACCTTAAATTGGTCACTACAACGGAAGTAATTGAAAAGAATGCTCTATTTGGGATTGCTATAGCAAACTGTTAGGGGATATATATTTTTTAGGTTACTTGTATGAAATAAAGATGGTTTTTGTAATATCGTTATTAATGATATATTTAGTGGCGTATGTTCAAAAAAGATTCGGAATTTAGTTTGTTTTGCATTGTCACACAAACGTGGGTAATGTATTTCTTTATTAAATTATAATATTGTTATTATATTATTTACAAGTATTTTGTCAATTGAAGAGCTTAGTGGAAGAACGTGCTAAGTGACAAAAAGGCTAAAATGAGAAAATTTGCGGTAAAGTTTTTCTTTTGTACTTAAATAAGTTAAGAAGAGCAATACAAATAATTTTTGTGCGTAAAAAAATTTGTTAAAATTCTCATAACTTAACGCGAATAACTTAAACATCAACAAAAGTATATGCATGTAAATTTTATTTTGAACCTCATTTATGTACCTGTACGACATACCTCAACAAAAAAAAATAACATGCTGTATTAAATTAATGAAACACTACCCTTACTTTAATTTATTGCTACTGAGGCAATCCATCTTAGCTCATGTTCTAGGATTAATTAACACGAATATTTTTTCCAACATCTGCGTAAAAATGAAATTCTAAAAAAAGCCAAGTCTAACCATCACGTTACATTGCTCAATAAAGTGAACGCGGCTTCAGTTAATCAATTTCCTCATTAGTTACCATCGAAAACATCTGCAGTGGTTGAGCGAATTTCCCATTAAAGTTTACTCTAGCTACCGGGGAAGATTATTTTGTTTGAGAAAGATTTAACCAGGGTCTTTTCACAAAAAATTGTTTTAAAGCTAAAAATAAACTTCTGTAAACGTTGAAATTACTGCAAAATTTTAAGGAAAATATGTGTATGATACATAATGAAAATAGCATTACTTTTTGGCTTTATTTTTTCTCCATATAACTTGATGCGTCAAGCATCAAAGTTGTTTTCTTTACGTAGGGTCAAGTGGGGTAAGTGTGATAGGGTTTCTGCATTTTCGTTAAGAAAATTCGTTCTCTGCTTCAAGTAAATTCCAAACCCTAAAATTGGTAGTGAATTATTATACGAAACATACATATGTAGAAAAAAAGTTATATGTTTGAATTCCAATTTTAAGTGTACAAAATTTGCATTTCAAAATCCATTGCTGTTTTATCACACTTACCCCATATAGGGGCCGAGTGATATTTTCCGAGTTACGCACTTAAATTCAAAAGCTCAAAACTTTCTTTAAACAAAAAATGAGGTCAATATTTCTTTTTAGTTTAATTATAAGTGCTCTAATGTTATATATTGCAAACTTTCAGATTTTTAGAATGATTTCCAAAGTTACAAGAGCTGTTTATCACACTTACCCCCAATCACACTTACCCCACTTGAACCTATATTCAACAACGAAAATGGTTAGGTTGAGTTACAATGAACATAGCTACATATAGGAGTTTGGTGCAGGATCTCGTGATTATGAACTTTCACTTCTGGAAAAGTGTCGCCTCTGAGCACTTACAGGTCGTTCATCACACCTTTTACAAGTTGTTGGTCAATATAACATTGTGTACTACCGAGATAACTGTGAAGTCTATTCCTTTTAATTATACGGCTACTGTGAATCGGTTTCGACAAAAAAATTGAATTGAGCTTTAAAATGATAAATTAGTACCTAAATATACAAATTTCAAATACCTGTTGTGAAGTTGTCTGAGACAGTGACTTGATTTCGCAGAAACGACAGAATGTTGTTATCTGTATCAATAAGATATATATACGATGCTTTCAAAAAATTAAATTTAATATTAAAAAAATTACATTACAAGGAATTAAAAAATATTAGAAAAATTGACTGTCGGTTAATCGACTAAATTCATAAAGCTTCCATATTGCTACATTTTTTAATTCGCTTTCGTAGATTTAAATTTGTTTACAAATGTTGTTAATTTTCTCAGCGGCAAACAACTGCTGCTGTTATCTATTAATGAAAATTCAACAAATTTATATTTTATTTTCAATAAATATATAAACTTAGATGAATTTCAGTACAAAAAATATCCTCTAAATATAGAGTTTATGTCGACGTTACACCTTATTGTATTCGTTTTCATATCTAAGTTTATCAAAACCTCAAGTAACAGTTGCAATATTATCTAACTAAAGCAATGAAATTGGCCGGTTAGTTATAACGAAGTTGCGTTTTATGATTGGTTGCCTCATCAAGGCATAAAATGATGAGAAAAGGTATTCATAAAAAAACATTTTCCTCATTTTTGTACTGGTTTTGATATTATGTTAATATCGTGCAAGCCATTGATGCATCTACTAGATTTTCGCTTCACGTGATTTACAATTTAATTCTCAAATGTATAGGCGTTTATATTATTTATTTTTGCTTTGAAGTTTAGTCTGAATAATATGAAAAACAAAAAGTTAACTTTCCCCAAGATGGAAAGTAAAACGATTTTTAAATAATGTTTTGACTAAGAAGAGACTATTTTAAAAAAATGATGTCAACGCTGCTTCCCTATATTGCATTCACGACGCATATTTGAAAATACAAGTATTGTTGGAGTGCGTAAATAAGCGTTTTCGAGTTTTAGCGAAAAATTGACATCATCAATATATTTGCATAGCAAAAAACACTCATTTTTTGTTAATTTTCTTTTCTGTTAATGTATTTTGTGAAGTATTATCTCAGGAACTAATTTTATTGATTTCCAAATAAGTAATAATAATAATATAAATGTAATCATTCTACCGTTTCATAAGAAATATTCATCAGCATTATTATTTAACTTTCATTTTTTTGGAGAACTTAGCCAAGCAGTGCAAGAACTGCATGTATAATTAAAGTTTTTTTTTTAAAGTTAAGTGTTAGTATTTCTTATTTTTTGAAACTTTCTCTGAAAACAATTCTCTAAACACAATGTTAGACGTCTTAATAATAATAATAATTTTTGTTACCCGTTGTACCCGTTGATTAAATAATACAAATTTTTTAAAATTATTTATATCACAATACAATCAATAACGTTTTTTTTATTTCTTGTATGTCATACATACACATCATTTTTTGAATTTCTCCTCGTTTCCCGGTATTAATAACTAAATAAAAAAATCTGACAACTTAGACTAACAATCATTTACTTACATTTTATACTACATTTAGCTGCAAATACAAATATATGTTCCAATTTTCAAAACATTGTCACCTGCCCCTTCGGAAGTCTCGGTAATTGGACACGATCTCTCTACACGGACCATTAAGAGTAAAAAATATTTAAGATATCGGGTCTCAAACGACAAAAACACATCATTACCTGTTTTATCTAGCTGCGACAGGTTAACTCTCCTTGGGATTTCATAACGTGCTGTTGCTTTGTGATGCTTCACTTGGAGTTTGATTGGGTTCTTTTTCAGAAATATCATGCCTTTGTTTCTGTTTTTTATTGTGCTTCTGTTTGCGTTTGTTGTTTATTTAAAATTTAAATGGGTTTTGGTGATAATTTGTTAATACTGAAAACATTTTTGGTTTTAATTGCTTCAGTTGTGTTTTAAATGTTGACATATTTTTTAAAACTAGTTTGTTTTACCGAAAGCTAAGCCTTTGCAGCTTCGGCATAATTCCTGGAATTGATCGCAATTTTTCTGGGGCATCATCTAGGGACTGTTTCAACCAATTTTTACTCTCAGATAATGTAATGCTTAAAATTTAACGTTAAATGTTATACTAGCAGTATGGTCCCACCTTACTGGGAACCCGTTAACTTCGCATTGCTTCCTTTTAGAGGCATGCTTACTTGTGAAAATACACTCAAAATCAAAACAAAATTAAATTCGTGTTGGCGCGTGCGCACTTAAAAAAGCAATCACTAATAGAGGATGAAGCAGCCTTAGGGCGAGCGCATATCTCAACCAAACTCAATCAATCAAACTAATAGAGGATGGAGTCAAGCCCCCGTTTCGGCCCGGTCCATGTATTTTCAAGCCCTGTTATGGTCCCGCAATCCCACGTGGATGACATTTTTTTTAAACTAATTATATTAATTAAAAATCACAATCAAATATGAAAAAACTAAGCCTCAGGTGCACACGTAGGTATGAAAAGGAATCTATATTAAAAATTTCGATTTTCTTAGAGCAGTCGAAGTAGGTCTTTTGCGATCCACAGACACGCACACAGACAGACAGACTCTTTCTATCAAAATTATTGACTTCTATGGTAATGGTGCTTAGCAAGAGCTTCGCAGACTTATTTCATATAAAGGTTATCAAAAGAATAAATGCTGATGTTAAATTTAATGTGAACTTTGGAGCTCAAATCCTAACAATAAATTAGACATTTTGTTTTGAATGACAAGATCATCTTTTATTAACAGATACAGATAACATCTATGAAATGTACTTTAATCTACTATTATTGCAATTTTTAATAGCACTAGTCTCAATTTGTTTTTATGTATCCTGACAGAATCGTACAAAAACATGCAATGCTACTCCTTTAAACTGCTGGCAACATGTTTTGCCTCCAGCTTGATTTAGTAAAGTTGCACCAAGTTACGCCAAACTTTACAGTTTGTATAGTAACGTGGTTTAAAAATAGTTCTGCAAAAAAAAAATAGATTTTTTTTCAAAGTGCAATAATCACAATCAACGTTTATTTTCCCAGTGATATAATCATAAAAATAATAAAACAAGTATTAGCCTAGTAAAATGAGGAATTATTATTATTTTCAAAGAAAGGAAATAAACTAATATGTCGTTGCTATAAAATGAATACTATATAGCACAAAAAAAGTTCATTATTTACTAAACAACAGATGTAAATAATAGTTAAATATTTTTTATAAATTTGCTATGGAATATTTCCCCTTACATAAGGGGACGGAAGAGATAGAAGGGATTATTTTTTCGTTTTGGGAATGAATATAAAAAAACTGGGAAAAAAGTTTAATGCATTTTTTAGGAAATATAAATTGAGTAAGATGCTTTTTTTTTATACGCGTGAAGGAGTATTTTTTACTTGTAAAGTAATGAGTGAATTAAAATATATCCCTTTAGGTACAAAATTATTAGATTCATTACATTTTATTAAAACATATACATAATTCTTTAGTTTTAATACTTTACTTGATAATTTTTTATCGATTAATTTTTTATCAAGTAATTTTTTATTTTTTTTATATAATTCAATTTAACTAGGAATGTATTTAGCTATTTCATTTAAAAAAAACTTATAATCCAATTGAGGTTAAAATGTAATTTTCAGATATTAAATATAAATTTTTTGATGAGTGAACTAATTTTTTTTTATAAAATAAATATTAAAATAAAATAAGTCATTAATTCCAGACTTTACAGAAAAAATTATAACATATACTTCTTAAAATACGCAAAGGGATATGAAATATATAAAAATGGAAACTATTAGAATCCATAAAAAGTTTCACAACTATTGCTAAACTTTATGTAAATTACCAAAGTGCAAAAGAATCCACATGTCAATTACACTACTACAAAGAACGTAGAAAGTTACACATATGCAATTCAGTTAACATAGCTGATGCGACTTTTTTCTACTTAAAATACAATATATTAAAGGTTTAGAAAAGTGAGAATATATGTTGAATTAAAAATGAACCGAGCTTCATACATCTAAAGTAAAGCTTTACACATACCTTACACCTTACCAGAGCTCCACCCTAAAATACCTCGACTAATTGCAAGCGTTGAAAATAAGAGTTAATCCACATTTTTTAAGAAAATTCCTGGATAAATTAACTCCTCACTTCTTGGTCATTATGTTTGGCATTTTAGGTGGATGTTTTCGTACAACTTGCTTCAAATTGGGTTTATTTTTAACTGTAGAACTTAATCCCGTTGTCAGTGTTTTGAGTTCGTATTTAATCCTTTGTAAAGCGTTTGGAGCAAATTAACTGTCAAGCTCAGATTGTTGTGGTTATTTCAATGTTTAAAACAGATTGTAAAAAAGTTTATTATCACTTGGATAGCTACTTTATATAAAAAGCGTTGAAACAAATTATCAACATATATTCTTTCTTGAGAATTAATAAATGCTAAATATATTTTATTCACATAGTTAAATAGAAAGCCAAGTTTTCTATTAACGTTATATTCTTGTTTTAATTCCATAACTATAAAACAGTTAGATAATAATTATAAATGAATAATTCTTTGAACCAATTGTAAGTTTTTATCAATTTTTTATAATTGAATGTAAATTTTTTTTGGAATGAAAAGAAAACTAATGCTAGTGTTTTATTTCTTGCATATTTTAGCGCATAATTTTTTATAACTATTTTTTTTTGTGTAGAAACCCAAATACAATATTTTTTTCAAATCTAAAAATGCTTTCCAGCAAATTAATATTTTATTTTTGAATTGAATCTTTTCTATTGGTTCAAATATATGGATATATTTTTCAACAGTCTTACAAACTTTTATTAAAATAATTTTTTAAATGCTTTTTAATAAATCAAAATTTTTTAATGATCAACAAAATTGTTTCGAATTATCGAGGCAGTAAAAGAAATAAAAAATTCCCAAGTAAAAATTAGTTTAATTAAAATAATACATTAATTTTATCCATGCAATCTGTGAAACAAATCTACGGATTATATCGGAATTACAAATGGGTGTAAATGGAATTTTGATAATTATACATTCAGTTTTTTTTGGTAACAAAATATCGGTTGAAATATAATTTAAATTGACAATTTACATTTATATTTTAGTCAGATTCTATCGACAAAAGTTTTGTAACCTTAATGATTATGTCTACTTAATATACATACCAGAAAAAAAAAGAAATAAATAATGTCATTCGATAATTAGTCTCTAGATCTGACAGATACATGCATGTTGTACATTGAATTTATGATATATAAAAACTAAAAATACTATAAAACAATTAAATGTTTTTGCATGAAAATGAATGAAATTACTTTAGAAAAAGTTATATTTCCTAATGGTTTATTGGTGTTTTATTGAAAAGCATTTAGTTTTGGCAGATAATATGATAAAAAAAATAGATAATCTTGCTAGCAAAACCTCTATGTTTTATAGATATTTTGATGATTACATTGAGATACATTAATTAGTATGAAAATTGAATATAATGATAAAAAATTAACTATCATTTTAATAGTAAAAATATATTTTATTTACGAGGTAAAACAATTCAGTAAGCTGTAACTGAATCAATTTTCATATAGTAAATCATACTTTTTTCTTAAATGAAATTTTATTCAATGTAAAATATTGACTCTGATGAATAAAATTATTTTTAAAAAAATACAGTAAAGGAAGTTTACTAAATAATATGAACTTACTATATTACTTCATTTTATAGGATTTTTAGTTTTGTGCAAGTTTTTATGTCGTCTTAAACGAACATTCATTTTACAAATTTAAAGTAAACACAGCCTAAAAGAAATTCTCGGTCTCTCCGATCCACCAACTTAACTTAAATCGATACCACTACAAACTAAAAAAAATATAAATCCAAAACTCTTTCAAGAACCTGCTTCTTCAAAAGTAGCTTTTAAAAATTAAAAACCACTAACAGGGACGAGCCATGCGAACCCTTAAACATGATTGATGCAGTTTAGAAGACATAAATATTCATGATCCATAAACTCGAGGGAAATAAATTGCTTTAGAAGGGTTACGATAGCAAAAAATTCAATTCTATTTAAAATAAGCCCCGAAGCAGGATGTTAGATAACGAACATATAATATGCGCGCTAAACTCGCTTAACAGTTAAAAATTTTCACCACCTTTTGCACCTTTGCAAAATATGGCCCAAGTCCTGTTGAATAGTATTGCATTTTGGCCTTTTATATAAAATATTTTGGCTTTGTGGTCTTAGAGGTGAGTGACGTGGCTTTGGGTATGACGGAGAGTCCGGAAATAGCGGCTTTTGTGTGGTAACAATGTGAGTAAAGGGTCCTTTAAACTAAAAATTAAACTTCTAAATTGCCACAGAAAGTATTTAAGTTTGCTTAGAGTATAGGTTTCCTTGGATAGAGAACATGCATAATACATATTTTTTGGTTAAAAAAGGAGTTAAATATGAATTAAAATATGTTTTACTTTTATCTTTGAATAATGTCCTGACCGCATTTGAGAATCAGATCCAAAAGCTCATAAAAAAATTCTATTCAATTAACAATGAATGTAAAGCTTTTGGTATTGAACTTTAAGTATACTTTAAGTATTGAAGTTTTGCTTTAATCCTCGAATCAACACCTTCTTTGTGGAAAATATCTGCACTCAAACAAGGACGCAGTTGACGAAGTCCGATCTAGCCAATCACAGATTTGAAAAGCAACGCCTATACATACTATACATAATTGCCAATTTTTTAGGTAAGTTATCGGTCAAAGTTTTGAATACTCTTACTACATAACAAGTAAAATCATAACCGTGTGGAGTCCTTGTTTACATTAGGCATTGACAGAACTCTATAATAAAATATGACACTTGCTCTAGACTATGAGAAAAATTGTTGGACTTTACTTTGCAAACACTGTAACTACGCGTTTACGGATTAGCGTTAAACTTTTTTTTTATATTGGGCTAGCTAGAATTTATCATAGAAAGTTTGATACATTATAAACACAATGAAAAACAACTACCGACAGCAGGGAAAGAGGTCTAACAAAGGTTGATATTTTAATGAACTATTGCAGCGTCACTTTTTCCAAACCCTAATGAACATCGAAATGCTTTTTTGGATTATTTTCTCGCTAAAAGTATACTAAATACTCTCGTAAAACTCTCATTTAAAGTGTCGTTATTTAAATTTAAAATACCTGCTGTTGTGTTATCTGGCAAAAATCTATTTCCAATAAAATTTATAACGTTTTATCTAGGGCATTCTGTATTCTTGCAATTAAAATTCGTTTTTCGAAATTTAATTTTAAAGTTAGTTTTTTTAAAATAATATATGTGTTAGCTTTTTTGTTGCTCTTATCTTATTCTATGAAAAATTGTCTATTGAGTGAAACATTTAAAAATCCCTAAATTGCCACTTTTATTACTTACCTTATACAAATATCTTACTACTTACTCCTTTAACAATACCATTATATTAAAGGAATTACCTACGTAATTTTAAAAAATAATTTTATTCCGTTTTTCCTGCAAAGTTTGTTTAAAATAACTAATATTCTAATTGATATTTATTGCAAAATATAAATTAATCAATAATTTTTTTTACCAAAACCTTTACGGTTTTATAATAGTGAAAGTTATATAAATTTTTGAAAAGATTTAAATTCTTTTTTGAAAATAAATGTAAGTATTACGCTAATTTGTAAGTACATGTCCATATTATCAAGTTAATTATTATTGCTTTTTTGTTGTTAAAAATCTCATATTTATTAAAAATACTTCTACATTTCTACAGTATATTAAATTGAAACAGCAAATAGTTCGTTTTTCTCAACTAATACCCGAAACTTTATGTATTTCCACCTGCAAAATTCATTAAAATCAACAAAAATTATGCAACAAATTACTAAACTTCTAAGCAAACGTACTTTACTTTTAAAGTTGAGAAATTATAAATCACCTCTAGGACCTGAAACTTGAAAAGACTTGAAACTTTAAACTTCCACAGATTTGTTACATAGCAGTTTACATTAAAATACTGCAGTTGAAAGGGGATGATATCTTAATGGTTCTTTAGTGTGTTGTGGAGGTAAATTCTTTGCTCCTAATTTAATTCTGAGAAGTCCCCAATATTATTTTGTCATCAGCATTTTCTAGTATGCTGCCTAATGTTGTTCTCAAAGGATTACTATTCGGGGTTTTTTTTCAGCAACTTTGAAATCGTAGTTTTAACAAGTTTATAAACAGCGATAATTTAATTATAAAACTTTGACGTTGCTTTAGAGAGAATAGTTAACGTAATTATTTTAGATAAAATATAACGTAATTTAGTGAGAAACTTGGTTGCTCTCTTTGATTTAAAATTTAGTATGTTTCTTTAGAAATAATTTAAATTTTCGCCTATATAAAGCGTTAATTTTAGTACGCAATATTTTTTTGAAGTAAAATATTCAGGCATATTAATTTCATATCACTTCAATAGTTTTAATTTGGTAGGTAGGTTTAAATTATCGAGGGCTATTAGCTATGAGCGCCTTAATTTAGAACCACACTTAAGAGACTAGCCGACACCTGAATAGGCATCCAAAGCAACCTTTAAGGGAGACATCAAGTGCGCAGCGTTAGGACTTTCATGGATATTTAACGTGCACTTCCTTTACACGGGGAATTATTGCCGGACATTTTTGGGCTGCACGGGCGTTTGTAGGTCAGCAATTATTTTGGCTATGTCCAGACCTGAACCTGGGGCCTTTCGCATGCAAGGCTTATACGCTTAATCGACTGGGCTCCCCAGAACCAGTATTACTTTGAAAATGCCGTGACCTAATTAGTATATTTCTTTAATGAATGGTTCCTCTAATGAAAGCAAGTTTGGAATTTACTGCTTAACAGATTTTAAATTTTAAGTGTGCACAGTAAGAAAGAACTGTTCAGAGACATCACGATTATTAGATATAACCGCCACTCCCGCTTGCATACTTGCATCGAATACGCGGAGAAAGTTCCACAAAATTCCATATAATCCAATGTAACCAATCACGCGTCACCAGGGTTCTAAATTACGAGGCGTTATTGGCTGTGTTATAGCTCCTAATGGAGTCTAGAAATAGGCAGCCGGAAACGATTACACTACACTGCAACCAATCACAGTCCAAAGCCAAGCACAATCATAAATATTGGGAAACCAAAAGATTATATGGAAAAGCTGTAGATACTATCAAGCCGGCATTGAGTAGTCGGTAAAACGACGTTCTTGCATTCAAAGGGTTGTAAGGTTTGAACCTAGCCTTAATACTTTTACTTGGGTATAAAACTATAAAAAATATTCTCAAAATTTATTATAGTATATGCAATACAGTTTTATTTTTGGTTTGGTTTGAATTATCGTCGCACTAGAGCTACACGAGGGCTATTGGCGACGGGCGTCGTATTTTAGAACCACAGTCAGGTGACGAGCCAACACCTGAATAGGCACCCAACGCAACCGTTAAGGGCGACATCGTACGCAGCGTTAGGACTTTGAAGGCTATTTAACGCGCACTCCCTTACACGGGGTATTATTCGACGGACATTTTTGGCTGCACGGGCCGTTTATAGGTCAGCAGTATTTTGGTGATGCCCGAACCTGGGACCTTCCGTATGCTAAGCGAGTGCTTAACCGACTGGGCTCCCCAGGCCCAATACAGTTCTATAAAAACACAGTTGAGTTCAGCCGAAACACTGTAGGCAGCGTTGGTCTCACATGCTTTTTAACTGTGTTTTCGGTGTGTTATCTTACTCCGATTTTTTTAGAACTAAAATCTACTAACTAAACAGACAAATTTAGAACTATTAAGTTTCACCAATGTGTATGGTGTTTTGTAAAAAATAACATCCGCATTACTTTATTTAGTACAAAATGTATGTTAAATAATAATATTGTACGCAAATAATGTCAACATCTTCGTTTCTATATCTTTGGAGAGTTAAATAATTAGGAGATCTACTCAAAGTGAAATATTTAACCATTTGCATGGCGTTGAAAATTCTTTTAAACTTTCCTCTTAGGATTATCCGACCCGTCAAACTTCACAGGTCTCCGATTTCTAAAGGAAATGCCCTGCTGGTGAGGCCTCTAATGGCAGCGAGAACTGCAATGCTGTTGGAAAGATGCGAAATACATAACATCTTTAGTGTTAATTTTCTGTTCAATGTGAATTTTAACAAATTGTTTTACGCACAAAAAAAGACTGCTGTGTGAATCAACACAAATAATAAAAAAGTAAATGTTTAGGTTAAAGTGCCAAAAGAACAGGTTAAAAATCATAGGCTTAACATTAATTTTGAATTTTTTTTTTTCTCAAAACCAAAAATTTGCCAAAAATAATGGTCCTTTTTTAGTTAGATTTGTTATTAGTATTGTTTTTCTTTAGAAGCTATTAAAATTTTATAATTAACAACAATAAAAATAAAATTAACTTTACATAAACTATTTTTCTTGAATGATGTTTCACTCGGATAACTAAAATTGTAATTGTTTTTTTATTAACTTCACGTCCTTACGTTTCTGACAATCTCACTTCCAAATTGAGATAATTCATTACTTTCACCGACTTGATATAAAATATGAGGCAGTGAAAGTATTGCAATAAGGTAGAAATCCGAAATATGGATTTTGGAGTTTTCTTCACGTCTTGGAGGGTGCTGATTCTAAAATAGTGGGTTTGGAACATTGATATGTCTGTCATATTGTTTATTGATATGCTTTCAAAACCACTCTTCAGCTCGAACTAAAACTGCTACGGTCATCAAATTTGGAGTTACAGTTAGTAATATCTATCGATCGTTATAATAAGGCTTCAAGAAAATTGTTCATGTGCAACTTATCACTTCGATGATACTTTTTCAAAATTTAAAGTTATTGAACTTTTTTTAAATATTTAATACAGACTCTGATTAATAAAATTATATAAATTTATTGAATATCATAATTATGTAAATTTATTGAACATTGCAATTATTTAAATTTATTGATATTTTATAAAATAAAAATATTGACTGTAATTAAGAAAATTATTAAAAAAACTTACAATTGAAGAAATTTACTAATAATATGAACTTACTATATTACTATATGCTACACGTTTTTTAGTTTTGCATAACTTTTTTATGTTGTTTTAAATTCACATTCCTTTTACAAATTGAAATATTGAATTGAATATATGGTATATAACCTTTGAATGTATTAGTGCATTATGTGCTAATCATTAAAGTAGTTATCAAGTCCCTAGTTTTTCAACAGCATCACATCTCAATTGCTCATGCAAAAGACCCACTGCACCCTACTCCTTTCTGAGTAGCCCCGTTTCGTTGTATAACTGGGAAAATTAACAGACCGTGCATTGCTTCAGGATAAAGTGGCAAGCTGGGATGAGGAGACACTCTTACACACCCATCAGAGAGGATTCACGACGTTGGGATTTAATGTAGAAAACATCCTTGAAAGTTTAAAATGCTAGTTTGGAATATGTAATATGGCTCTAAGAATATTTTAATGATTTACGAATACGATGTTATGAAGTAAAATCATTGATGGTACTAAAAATGCATTGAATAATTCAAACGTGACGAAATTATGGATGAAAATTTTCAAATTCTGTTATCTAACTAATATATAAATAAAAACTAAACTACTTTGTTAATAATTTTTAAAAATATTGTTTTTATTTGATTTGACTTTGAAAGTATTACAAGGCGATAACTGTTAAATTATGAAAGTATGAAGCAGTTCTAGGTATCAAAATCTGTTTAGAAATAAAATACTTTCATGTTTATTTTTTTAAAACATTGTTGTTTCATGTGGAATAGATTTCAAATTATTAAGGCGTTATGATTGTTTCTCTACGAAAATAAAAGTTAACTCCTATGCATAAAAACACATACTTTGATCCTAGTAGACTATATAATTTAAAAATATATTCCGAAAAATATTCATGGCATAAACAGTTTTATTGTTTGAAAATGCTACGTTTCGCTGGACGAGGTCTTCCTTATCAAAATAATACTCAAATCTGTCTGAAAACAAACAATCGTGTCAATTTATTAGCAATAACATCATTTGCGGAAAGGATCAACGTAACCTTCTTATGCTACCTAATATTCTTGATATGAAGAGATAGCTGACATACTCCTAATCTTTTATACATTTTAACTAAGAACGTTAGTATGCATTTCATTTTCGAAATATTAATTGAAAATAACATGTCAGAAATGTATTGCATGCCCTTTGTAAAGCTTTACTTTACTAAAAGAGCATGCTATTTGTTCATCTTGTTAGTTTAGTATTTATCTTTCGAAACTAAGTTATTTTTATTGAAACTTTGTTTACAGATCCTCCTGGGACTCCTGTGATTCGCATTGCATCTGTGGCCGCTACTTCAGTAAAGTTAGAGTGGACCACGCCAGATACAACTCCAATTCAAGGTGTGTTTAAATAAATCGATACCCTTGAAAAGGTTTTTAAACTCCATTGGAAAAATTTCCGATAAGCCTCTTTCTTTCTATATTTTAGTGAAGAAGATGCGTATTCGGGAAAATTTTCTGTGCAATTGACACGCCGTTTTTCATTTTGAAATTCAATTGTGCAAAATGGAAATTTAGTATTGCACATTACGCTCATAACATATCGTACGAGCATACATTTTCAGTGAAGGTGAATTTAAATGGATAAAAATATGCAGCTCAAAAATTATACAATTTACATTAAATAGTTTATAGTAAATTGTTAAATACTTTTTTCTAAACTAAGCTTCTTTTCGTATTATAAAATTATTGCGACTGAATGCAGAAACAAAGACATATAATTGAGTTTTTCAAATTAATACACGGGTTTTGGCTTTAAAAATATTTTTAAGGAGAAAAATATGTAGGTTTTTGCATATAGCAAGTTTTTAAAATATTTATTAAAAAAAAACAGTCTTTAATCTTAGCTTTCTAATAATGGAGCTTTTAAAGTAATTTCAATTTCATACTCAGTGAAAGTTTTGTCATTATCAAATGAGGTTTAACAAAAACATACACATTACAACCGACAGTGATTTTATTTTAGGATCATTATACAAATCAGGAATGTATTACATTGCCTCTTTATATATGGCACCTACCGCAAAAAATGACAAGTATCTATTGTTAACTAAATATTATCATCTACTATCATAATATAATCATACTATGTTTTAAAAAGTATCATCCTTAAGTGTGAAGTATATAATTAAAAAAAATCTTCTGTAAAAAAATAGATAATAAATATATTAATAGTAAAATTTTTGAAGATTTTTCTGTATTTGCAATTGTTACATTGTTGAACAAAAATACCAAGATATTTCTGACATTATTTTTAGAATCATTTTATGAACTGTGATAATTTAATTTATGCCTATGCAAAGCTCAATTTTCTACACGTTTTAATATAGATTACAAAATAGAAACACACACACACACAAAAAAAAAACCCTTAGGACAAAATATTCCAAAGCCGAAATATCCAATTGGCAGGAAAACCCAATGTAATCATTATTTTTACCACAAAAAGCCTAAAATACATAACAAAAATGCCATAAACACAATATTTAATAAATAAAACCTAGTATCCTCCAGGTTTAATCATAATACACCCATGAGTTTTTTCACGGGGATTTTATGTTGTCTGAAAATATTTGACACTTCTTTCTCAGGATATAGGTCATCTAACCGACCGTGTGAATGCGGGAGAGTAAAAAGATTTTATACATGTTCTTTGAAAGGAACAAGATCAAGTAGTTTTTTTTGTTTTAATGTTAACTCATAAACAGCTAATCGCAAGAAAAACCTTGTCACATATTAATAAGGGTTTTTTTTGTATAACTTTATATAACTGAATACAATATAAAACAAAGGCCACAACACTAAAGAATAATATGTTGGAGAAATAATGTTATTTGACGAATAAACGTTAATTATTTTATTCTGGAGCAAATATGTATAGGTTACTCTCAGATGGGCGTTAATGAATTAATACAATAAATACTACACTCTTAAAACAAAAGAGTGAAATCCATTCCAGTTGGAGAAATGCATTTTTGACACCGTAAAGGCATGCATATTTACTCAGACTGAGTTAAAATCACTCGTTTGGAGTGATCCTGTCGGAGGTTTAACACACAAAGGATCCACTCCAAAAGGAGAAGTGCATTTTCCAGTCTGGAGGAGTGAAATCCACTCAGACTGAGTTAAATAGGGAGTGTTTGTTTTAAGAGTGTAAACGGACGTTAATGACTTAATACAATAAATACTGACAATACATACTCAACAACGAACTTTAAGTCTTTTATTAGGTAGCAAATGTATATATGTTACTCTCAGATGGGGCTTTAACGACTTTATATAATACTAAGCAATTAAGAAAGTGGATTGTTAAAATTATCTAGCAATAAAACTGATGAAACAAATACTCATAAATGGCTTAACAAATAGACAGAAAACATTATCGATTTTACTTACAAAAGCTAATTAGTTTTCTATTTTCGGAACTAATTGGTGGCAAATCCTTTAGACACTTCTTTATTGGGTCAAAATTTTGTAATTTAATGCTATTGTTTTACGTTACAAGTCTATTGTTTTAATAAATCAAGATACAATTCAAAAATGATTAATTTTTAAAGCATAAAAATAAGAGTTTTACCGTTATTTTTCATTATTATTATGCTTTTGAAATAAAAATTATATATCTCCTTTGGTAACTTGAAACTTGTTTGGTAACTTGTTATCTATTTGATTTGTAAACTTTTTGCTTTGATTTTTCTTTCTTCTTCACTTCAAGGTAGTCAATAATAAGCCTAAATCGATCACCAAAAAATGTAACTCTAGTCATTCTAATCAATTGCTGCTATTTCCCATTCTGAAAATCAAAAAATGCCCATAATCAAATATTTTTAAAGGTTTACATTACATTTCTGTATATATGTAGAAAATATTCGAAAAATATTTTATACATGTTTCCATGTTATACATGGTAATTTTTATTTCATTGAAATGGCAAATCTGTTACATTTCAAGTGTATGAATGGAGCAGGATCTCCCTAGTTATTGAAGACTGGTAAATAATAATTAAAGGATTTTTGTATCAACTTTGATGGTCGTTTGCTCTGTTGTTGGTTGACAATTTGATTGATAATATTGGTTTCGAAATTTTGATACGATTGCAATATATATTTGTCTAAGTTGAAACGCTTAACAAGAGTAACTGTCCTAAATAAATAACACAGATACCATACCCATTCGGCTTATCACACCAAACTTCCTTTTTATCCGATATTGTCTGTTAAAACTGGATGGTACAGCAGCGAGATGAGATATTTCCTACTCCCCTGTTTTGACAGAAAATCGATACATCATGTGCTGTAGTCAAATCGCTTTCTTTTTCCTGCGTAGAGAAAAATCGAATAATTACAAATTGGAGCGGAAAAAAAGACTCGATGTCATATTTCTTGCTGAGGCCATTGCTTTTGGCGTCTTGTTCAACAATTCACAGAAAGGTTGCTGTTTGCTATTTTTTTTACCATAAGATTCAGTATTCGAATAGAAGTTTGAGCTTTCCATGTATGTATGACATAAATTATGCATATTTTTCGCAAATTTCTTTTCTGGGTGATTGGACAGTTAAGATAGAAAGATGACATTTGTCTTAACTTGGAGCGTAAAATATTTTTCTGAATGTATTTTTGAAATATTTTTGACAAAGAGAATTTAAAATTTTTAGAAATTTATTTATTTTAGATTGATTTTCGAAACATAACATTTACATAAAGAGTTCACAGAATTGTCATTCGACAAGATTAAAACCTTAATCAGCGTAAATTCAATTAAATAAAGTGTATTTGGTTTTAATTTGCCAAAAATTATTACATTGTTATTTACAAAAAGTATAGGAACTTGTTAATCCCCACGTAATCTTATTTAAACTTTTTGCATATATTTGACAGCAATATATAATTGTATTTATTAATTATATTTTTTAAAATCGTTTGCCACACTATTAATGCATAGTTCTTAGTTAGAATCTTATTACGATATTTTTGAATTTCAATTTTGTCTTTTAAAATGTATCTTTTTAAGTATAGTAATTAATTAAAATCTTATAGGAAATAAGATATGAAAAACTATGATTACTTTGTTAAACGCAGAGTTTTATTTTTCACAACTGTTTACTTATCTGCATTGCCATCCTACTTCTCCACATAGGTAACTATCTCCATTTCCAAAGCCACACTGTAAAATTATATTCAAATATTGTGATTTTTTTTTGACGATGCGTTCCCAGTTACGTTTAGCGATATCTGTTTTCAAAATACTGAACACTAAGCCCTCAAAAGAAAAATAGTCCAACTGATCTATCACAAAATCAAGAAAGTTTTAACCAATAGTCTTGAATTGAACCTATGGCAATCAATTGTCATTCAAACACAAACATTACCACATCTACTCCATCTACTGTGACAATTCTTAACATTATAGAAAAAATACGTATCAAAATAACATTTAAATACAAACTCCGCAATAAAATCCACTCAGAAACCTCAATCAGATAACCCCAATATTAGCGTTATCCATTCAATCCCAAATACCAAGCCGACCTTAGAGAATTTGTCAAGACCCCGTAACATGGGATAGATGGATGATACCTCTAATTGGCTGTAACCTGCCTCCTGTTGACTTATAGATACCTATAATAAGAACGACACGGAAAGATAAATATTTATTGGAAGGAATTTCGATAGGATCTGCAAAGCCTCCTTCAATGGGTTTATCGTTCATCCATAATGGTAATATGTGCATGGATGTCAGGTGGTTGACTTGATCGATAGGTAGGGAAATCGGTCGGTTCATTTAGGAAGGTATATAGGGTTCGTGTCTATACCTTGAGGTGTGGAGTTTGGGATTTTGGTAGTGATTTTGGGTATGGTTAAAATAACGTTGCACAAGAACTAAAGGAGAATATTGGAGATGGTCTCTTAATTTTGAACCATGATCAAGTGACGAAGTCTGCACTTAAACTGACTCCCTATTAACATTATATAGATACATTGTATGCAGCATAAAGGCTTTGGAACACGATATATTTAGCATATAACAGTCCTTTATACACGGATAATCTTCTTACAGACCTATCAACTCTCCTGATTTAGTTCAGCAATAAAGGATTATTAACTATTTTTCGAATCCTCGTGCTGGAGATAATTTAGGTTAATTGGTTGAACTAACGTCACACCATCGAAAATAATTTCGATACGATCCACTAAGCCTCCTTCAATGGGTTTATCGTTCATCCATAATGGTAATATGTGCATGGATGTCAGGTGGTTGACTTGATCGATAGGTAGGGAAATCGGTCGGTTCATTTAGGAAGGTATATAGGTTTCGTGTCTATACCTTGAGGTGTGGAGTTTGCGATTTTGGAAGTGATTTTGGGTATGGTTAAAAGAACGTTGCACAAGAACTAAAGGAAAATATTGAAGATGGTCTCTTAATTTTGAACCGTGATCAAGTGACGAAGTCTGCACTTAAACTGGCTCCCTATTTAACATTATAGAGACATTGTATGCAGCATAAAGGCTTTGGAACACGATATATTTAGCATATAACAGTCCTTTATACACGGGTAATTTTCTTACAGACCTATCAACTCTCCTGATTTAGTTCAGCAATAAAGGATTGTTAACTATTTTTCGAATCCTCCTGCTGGAGATAATTTAGGTTAGTTGGTTGAACTAACGTCACACCATCGGAAGGAATTTCGATAGGATCTGCAAAGCCTCCTTCAATGGGTTTATCGTTCATCCATTATGGTAATATGTGCATGGATGTCAGGTGGTTGACTTGATCGATAGGTAGGGAAATCGGTCGGTTCATTTAGGAAGGTATATAGGTTTCGTGTCTATAAATTGAGGTGTGGAGTTTGGGATTTTGATAGTGATTTTGGGTTTGGTTAAATGAACATGCACTTGTCCTAAAAGATACACTGATACAGGTTCCCCGTTAAATTTCAATATAAGAAAACTATTTATTTTAGTTTACTTCAAAAAGTTTGAACACTTTAAATGGAACTGCATACTGTTACTTGTTATTTTACAAAATAAAAAGATAAGTAAAAATCTATAATTTAAAATAAAGCTTTACATATATTTATCTTGAAGTATAAAAGTTAACGTTTATAAAATACTTTATTAATCAAATAATTTTTTTCAGTATTTATACAACTTATTAAAATAATTTTTTTATCGATATAAAGTCGAATTGTTTAATGGCTAAAAATAAAAATGTACTATTGCTTATAACATATTTTCTATTAATAATACATTTCGGAGTTGATTACTTAATTGCCCATACAATTTCACTTTATTTCACTTTTTATGTGTAACACGTTAACTTTGCAATATAATTATTCACACACACACTACAGCATTGAAAGATTTCATTAATCTTAAACACAACTTCAAACTTCCCCTACATTACTTATTCATGCTCCTTTACACACACTATTTCATTTTCACACCCGTTCGTGTATGAATAACGATTTTGAAGTAAACTCTTTACTAATGCACTTGTCAAGTAAAGCAGGCATATGGCGAAGTTCTACTGTTTTATTACTCTAACCTTATTTAATCTTTTATTTTAAGTATACTCTCATAATATATTGTAACCGATGTAGCATGTGTCCTTTGGCAAAAGATAAATACAAAAAAGGTTATAGTTATAGACAAAGCATAATTTTTACAAAAGTAGAAATTCTAATTTATCCAATTTGTTATTTGATAGGAGAATCTTTGTCTTTAAATTACAAACTTTACGTGATTAATGCAACTGATATATAATTAAGGCCTACCACATTTGAAAATATAATGATAAGAGAAAAAACAATTTCTAAAACTTGAAAATGGATTTGTTTAATAAATTTATTTCTTAAATTCAGACCTTGATAAACACTTTTCTAGTGTTTACTGCAACAATATCTAAAATAAACTTCTAACGTTCTCTCAGGTATTATTCGTTGTGGTTTATCAACTGTATTTTCAAAAATAAACTACTTGTACTGCCGTAAAATTTTTATTTCTTGCAACGATTTTCTTGAAACGATACTTAAAATAAACTTCAAAAGATTCTGTTCAAGAAAGTTCACCTCTCTGGTATTTTTTTAATTTTTTCTCGTAAGCCTATTTTCAAAAATAAACTTCTTGTGCTGCATTTAAATTTGTATTTATAAAATGTTTTAAACAACGCTGCTATAAAAAAGGAAACCCTCAAAATTAAATTTCAGGATGTTAAAATTTTATATTGAGAGCAATATTTTTAAAAACTAACATTTGCAACCTTAAATTTAAGATTATACTTAAAACTAAGCATTGTTAAAAAGCTTTAACACCTACTCAGTGCTGGGATGGAATTTCATAGTTGCATCGAGTAGGGGAGAGTGTTGTACCTTGGGACAATTTTTACATTTTAATTTTTTTCTTCGATAATTATTGTCAAAATAAAAATTTCAAGACAGCATTTCAACACACCAATATATTCCTCTATAATATATTTTTTTAAATTCTGGCAGCTTGAAATTAAAAAATTGCCACTCATTTAAAGTAGAGAGGATAAACTGTCCCAAGGTACAACATGATGTTGTACCTTGGGACATGCTTTATAATTCAGTCAATAGTCATACACTTGAACTAATTTGTGTCAGGAAACAAACTTTATTTCAAAATACATCAGAAAATGTGCTCTTTAGAACCTTTCATCACACGGTAGGAAAAAGATTTATCAGGTGTTGCCAGAATCATATTTTCAAACTTCAATCATTATAAAATATATCCAAAACAAAGCCGAGTTGTATTTTACATGTTTTGTGGAATTGCTCTTAAAATAAATAATAAAGACATTTTTATTTATCCAAATTATAAAGAATTTAATCAAATTATTAATACTGTCCCAAGGTACAACACACTACGTGGTTTAAATAAAAGCAAGATAGTGGCCAATCCAAATGCATTTTTATTATTTTCTCATAACCAAAATATTTTAAAATCTTCTCTTTTATGAAGAAAATAAAATGCAGTTGACTTTTTGTAAGAGTACTAAGGTAAAAAATTATATTAGAATGAGAAAAATATTTACTTTGGGGTAATGAAATATTATTTTTTGTCACCAATTCATCAATTCAATGATGCTGGTGTTAAGTTTTATTATGATGATGTCGGTTGGTTAAGGCTACTATTAGAAATAAACAATGTATGAATATTGCCAATAGATTCTTAGAAATTGTCAGTGTCCCAAGGTACAAGCGTCCCAAGGTACAACACTCTCCCCTATTGTGATAGATTTAAGAAGATGCAAGTTCTATAATTTGCGTAACAGTATAATTTATAACTATTACGAACCAATTACTTTTTAAAAAAACGAAATACATTTTCTCAAAAAAATCTGTTTTTGTCGATCTGAAATGGATATGCTTTACAAATTAAAATAACTATTTCCTTGATTTATTATAGAAAGATCATATAAGAATAAATATAAAGAGTGCAGCATTTCTTTACTCTCTAAACATTCTCAAAGTCATCAGCTAGATACAAAGCCGAGGGACTTAAAAGGTGATGTTGAACACCTTTTAAGTTTACCAATGCGTCTTTTATTCTTATCTGAAGTCTTTGAACTCGCTCAGTAAAAATCCAAAAGTATCCAAAATCTATGCAGTAAGAATGTTGCCCCCACGTGTTCAGTGAAATGTCAAAAATTCGTTTCGATGCCAAGCTATGTGGAAACTTCGGGTGGGAAATTTCCCTTTTATTTTTCGTCCATTTCTCTGGCTGTATTAGAATGCTTTTGAGATATTTTTTTCTAGAATAGATTGTTTATTTCGGGAAACATACTTTTGTTATTCATCTTTCTTGGCTTAATGGATTTGTCTACTGGAGCATAAGGTTCGATTTATTAATAAGGTTATAATTTTTTTTTAGCTCCTTGGCGTCAGAAAGGAATGTGTTGTTGTTTATAGAGTGATGGTGGTTAAAGGTGCTCACTTATGCGAAAGTATTTTCGTGTTTACTGAGGGGAAATTCGTGTCAGGTTATTTGGGTTATGTAAAGTTATGTGAGAAAATGTGATGGCTATTGCATTTATGTGAAGTTTTGTTTTAGTATTTTATTCATTAGAATTTACTACTGAATGGATTTGTGGCTTATAATTTTCCATGTTAAAGTTTATGAAAAATTTATTTATTTAGAGACTTCTGAACCAAAATTTACCTAATGAGAAATTAAAATACTTAAATAGATATTGAATTATTTTGTAAACGAAATCCAACTGATGAAAGATACATGGATAAAGTGTATATGTAATTTTAAAAATAATTATCTTAGTTATTAATAGAAACGTATAAAGTACACATCACAACATGTTATTTTAAATGTAAACATTCTTGTAAAAGCTGACGATAGTGAAAAATACAATATGGATTATTTACCCTAATTTCGAAATATTTTTAAATTCCATTGAGAATTATTTCGCAAGCTTGCAATTAAATAAACTTAATTTCTAAACGTTATGTCTATTAATACATTTGAATATCTAAAGGAGACTGTTAAAAGCTATGAGGGTAGTAGTTCTTTCAATAGTCAATTTTAACCCATTTAAAAACGGTCATTATCAATGATTCTATTTACAAAATGTTATATTGAATCAAAAATAAAAACAGTTACAATTTGAAAAGATAACCCGAAATTAAATGCTCGATTTTAAAACAAAAGACTTAAAGTGCATTTAAGAATAACTAACTTATTAAAATTTCTAAATTAATACTTTGTTTCATAGGCAATTTGATTTTAACAGACTGAATCTTTAAACCTTTGGTGATAGGAAAGAATCTTTTTAAAAGCACCGATACTTGAGATTTAAACTTTTTATATCAGAGAAAAGATTCATATTAACTATTGATAACCAACTATGCTCAAAATATGCATTATTCCTGAAATTATTATCCGAAGAAAATTTTTAGACACTTTGAAGTTTTGATGCAGTTGATTTTTACTGAACATGTAGTTCACTATGAAAATTTTCTAACCAACAGCTTAAAATTAAATGAACGTATAACAGTTTATCATAAGAGCATATATCGTTCAATTGTAGGCATATTAGATGTCGAGACACTTCTAACATACATACTAACACTTTTACTTTGTTATTTATCTGTTTGTAAGAAATACATGTTCTTTAACTACATTATTAAATTACCTTAAATATTCAAATAAATCGAATTCTTTTATTAAAGTTTTCACGCAAAAATTTATCACAAAAATTTAATGGCTAAGGAACTATTATATATGCATGCAGTTCCTCAGTAAAATTCTTTTAATATATCTACCAGTGTTATTACTGGAATCAGTAACGCAAACTACCTTAGATATAGAACGCAATACACGTGATGCATAGTTATACAAAATAATTGAAACAGCCTCTTACCTATTGATCCCTGATCTTGTTATTGTTTAAACTTTTACATTAATGGAAGTGAATTGTTAATCCTAACAAAGTTTTCTATGCATAAAAAAATACGTTGTGAAAACACAAATATTACAAACATCATTTATAACAAAACTTTATACAGATTAAGGAACTTGACTTTTATAGAAGTTTAGAAAAAGTTAGTTGTTGATGGTACTATTTTTTAAATGTAAAATCTATGGATTTTCTACTGGATTTTTATTTGTAAAATGTCTAACAATAAATATTTAAGTTTAGTTCATCGTCAAGATACTTAATAAGTAATTTATCAAAAGCACATGACTTAAAAAATACAACAAGACATTCAACAATATCAAAGTTAAAAAAAAGAAAAAAAAAGTATGAAATTCTCTATGAAAATAAATTTCAAGACCCTCGTGATAAATGAAATTTCAAAAGGCTCTGAATACAGAGTCTAGATGAAATGAACTGCGCACTGGTAAACCTAAAAGATCACCGATATCACTATTCAAAGTCACATGACTTTCCCATTGATCGTGAAAGACAAATTACAAAATTCTAAACAATCATTACTGTCCAAAATATTTGTATGTTATAAAATTGTTGTAAAAGTTTGAAACAGTAAAATGTTTGCATCGAATATATACAAAGAAAAAGTACAACAATTTTATCTTAATTTTGTACAGCTCTTACACTAACTACTATGTTAAACCACCAAAATTGGCAACCTTCCTCGTAGAAATAGTGATTTGGCGCTATTCATCTTGACCCCCTCCTCAACGACTTTTTCACTTGTCTCTTATCTGTTCGTTATACTTACATCTTTGACTGAATTCCGATATCTTCACTATCATATTCTTCTAGGAGGAAGTCTAATAACTTGAAAAGCGGATCTTTCCTGAATCTAGTCACGATATCCCGAAGTTTAATCAAGTATAAGGGAAAACGAATTTATCTCCCAAAGCGTGGCTTCAAATAAACGCACACAGGGGGCTTGTGATAGGATATTTTTGGATTTGGTGACGGTTTGGGACCAAGGCAGTTTAGTGGAATGTATTGAGTTTGATTTCCTAAAATAAATAAAAGGGACTTTGTGAAAAACTGAAAGTTAATAGAATGAAATAAGTTAACTGGAAATGAAGTGCTTTATTGTTATAAGACAATTCCTATGGATTTTAAATTTGAATTGTTGCATTAAGATTTTTTAAAAATAAAATTGTGTTAAGAGAAAGGTTTCAGAAAAATGTATTGAGTTTGATTTACTAAAATAAATAAAAGGGACTTTGTGAAAAACTGAAAGTTAATAGAATGAAATAAGTTAACTGGAAATGAAGTGCTTTATTGTTATAAGACAATTCCTATGGATTTTAAATTTGAATTGTTGCATTAAGATTTTTTTAAAAATAAAATTGTGTTAAGAGAAAGGTTTCAGAAAAATGTTTATAAAAATAAAATATTGTGTTCAATAAAGAAGTAAAGTTATGTGATTAAAAATAAATACTACATCCACTCAATTACTTTTCGAGAGAAATCTTAGAATCACATCCTTTTAATTTTTAACTGAAATATCTTGTTTCATATATGATGACTTAGTTCTCAAAAATTTGTATTTATACTCAACGCCTACATTTTATTAAAAAACGTAATTATAACAGCGCTTTATTTTAATGTTTTAATAATTATGTGGTTATTAAAAACATTATTAAAAATCTATTTTCTTATTTTAAAAGCCAATTAAACCTGTATTATAAGATTAAGTTTTATATTCCTTTATTCCTAATAGTATAAAATGTTTTTTTTTTTAAATTCAGGATAAAATGCTGATTTATTGTTTTCTGACAACCTCAAAACGAAATGGGTTTTCATAATTGAACCATCTTCTTATGTCAAGGGTGTTTTAAAACAAGCACTTTTAGAGAGAGTAGACTTACTTGTTTATTTTAAGTATTAAAATGATGACAAGCTATTTAAATCTTTCTAGCACTGTCGTGTGCCGCAATTGATAAGTAGCCACCCCACTTAGGATACCTTCAGGGGTACTGTCCGCGCGTAAGTTATCGAGTAAGCAGTGCGTGCAGCGCCATAAATAAACCAATTAACAACGCCGTATAAATGGGACTGGTCCGCTTTAAAGTCCCGGCGCCACGCACGACGTTGCTACAATATAGCAATGTTACCTGTTCAGTTTTCAGCTTCGTTACTTGACCATGGCTCTAAAATAACAGGACCATCACCATTTATAGCCTTCGTGTTATTATTTTAAGTTAATTCAACTCGAATATTTTTTGTTTGCTTTTTTAATTGTATCCTATATTAAGCCAAACAGTCAAGAGTAATCCCGTGCAACGCCAGTTTTAAACGGCTAGTCCTATATTATTTTCTGTTCTTTAAATCAATATTCCATTGTTTTTAGAAACAATGACAAATGCAGTGGCTGAAATCTTTTAAAACCTTTCAAAAAGTTTTCATCACAGTAATAGGAGATTAAAATAGTTTTAAGATAAATTTAAAATTCTATTTGCTAAACATTTTAAAAGTGTTGCAAATGTACTATTTTAAGTTACACTTAATGTATTATCAATATTTTAAGTAAGACATTTTCATAGTGACATTTCCATTTTCGGACATTCAGAAAAATATTTTACTAATGGATGCTAGATATTCTTGTTTCCAAAGGAAAAATTATTCGCGTGAAATACTACTTTAAAATCAATTTCTTGAGCAATTTTACTTTATATGCCCTTTAAGGATTAAAACAATAAAATGCAATGCACCGATATATCTTTTAAAAACTTAATTTACCATTTTGTACCTAAATATTTTAACTTTACTTGAAGTGAATATTTGAAGTTCTTAACTTTATACAAGTTGCTTTATGAATATAGTATAAATATGTTACTAGTTAAAATATTGGTATTGAGAACAAGTTTTGTGAATTCAATCTGTAATGCGATATACATTTTTGCTTTCAATTGCTGAAGAAATTCAGTTAATTTTAATACTATTAATAATTCATTACGTACGCCAACGGGATTAAAACTATATATTCATCCAAACTTTAACATTAATTTGTTTTTGACCCAAAGTTCAAAGGAAGGCATGAAACTAAATGTGAAATTTGGCATTGCCATTCTATAAACGGTTTGAGCCTCTAAATGTCCAACGAAAAAAATTCTTTTATAGGAAGATTTTGTAGGTTTAAAACGAATTAGTGAAATTTGCATATCATGTGCTATATGTAACTGAAAGATTTAAATGTGCCCATGTTCTAATACTGCGTAAAAATTTAAGAAGTCAATTGACAATGTCCCGTCCCCCTCCCTTCTTTGCCTGCCGTGTGACTTTAACACACTAAATGAACTGAACATGCGACGTTGCGAAGTTAATTGAATTAAATGAAACTATCTTCAACCTCTGTAAAACATATTGCGATTCTTAACCCTTTCAGCTCCAGTGATGCCATTTGGCATCATCATGTTCCTGATCATAATAAAAAAATTATAGTTCTGACATCGATTGGGATTAATCAAACATTTTATACTAAAAAAAGTTTGAAGAATCGAATGATGTGCTTTTTGATATCATAAATAGCTGTAAACGATCAGTATTTTTTTCTAAAATGATGATGCCGAATTGTCATTGGGACTGAAAGGGTTAAACGGAAGCACAGTTGCCAGTTTTACGTTTTAGAGTGAATATAAACCGACTATAAACATTGGCATGTTAACCAATGATATCACGAGAAACTACAATGCCAGTTTAAACTAAATTCCAGATATTACCTTTCAAAAGCATATGTTCTTTGATACGGATTAAAAACTTGAAGTGTACTAACTTTTCGTTGAAGGAAAAATTACACTTTTCAATGAACATATAGAATATAGATTCCTTCTTCTCCAGGTTTCCTCCTACACTACCGCGAGGATAAAAGCGACTGGTCTGAGCACAGACTTCCTCCAGATATCTCAAACCATGTTCTTCAACCTTTGAGGTGCGGGACTCGGTACCAAGTCCAGATATCAAGCTTCAACAAAGCCGGGGAAGGTGAACCGTCGGACGCCTTACAAGTCAAAACGGAAGGAACTGGTAAGACGAGAAGATTTGGATTGATTCAATCATAATCATTTATACAAGTTTCATATACTTTTAACCCATCGGTCAATCAAAAGATCGCTACCACATAGGGGGTACTTTTAAGGGTAAAACTAAAACTGAACTCCTCGGCGCCGGTCAAGGCCTGCCGTGCCCATTTCAGCTTTCGTGACACAGGTCTCTGGGGTGCTTGGCATATATGCAACGTTAAGGTGGTCAGCCTCACGTGGAACCAACAGTGTTTAGTTCACAAGCATGTTTGGTAACCATTCCATCGATCAGCTCAAGGGATGAAAGGATGGGTCAACATCTCCCAATCCGGGATTCGATTCCCGGACCTGTGGCGCGGCAATGCGAAGCACTACCACTAACCCACTGAGCTTTTAAGGGTACATGTAATAATACCTTCGATGAAACCAATAAGATCCATCCATATTAAAAAATTCACCATGCGAAAATAAGATTTGTGTAGAAGTATATCTAAAATAACAAAATGTAAGAATTGGTAGATTATTAGACTACAGTATAGACAGTTTATATAGTAAAAATTTTCTTTAACGAAAAGTAAACTTTTAAGTCTTAAAGTTAATGATTTTGCTCACTAAACAAGATCTTCATTGTAATTACAAATGAGTCACTAATGGGCTAAACATGTCTGATAAGCACTACCAATGTTCTGCTTATTCACGCCTAATCGTGTCAATATCACGTTTAAAAATTCAATGGGTACCTATTCAATGTTAAACAAGAAGACTTTAGCAGGGTCCCTTGTTAACTATACTGGCTTTCTTCCTTAAACGTACTTAGCTTCATTTCAGAAAAGCAACACCAAACGGCATTTAAATTCGTGTTTTCAAATTAATCCTAATGTATTTGTTCCTTACCAATATCAAATAAACTGTAAATATATTAACAGACATATTAATGATCTACGCCCTATTTTAATAACTCGCATCTGAACTATCCATTTCAATATACTTGAAATATTGCACTCAGATAGAAACTGTATCATTTTCTCCAATTAAACCAAAACTTGTCACGCAATTCGACAATTTATCATAATCCAATTCAGTTTAAATTAAATTAGATTGATGCGTTCTTCAGAGAGTTTAGATATCATAGCCTATCTAACTCTGATATAAATGACACGTATTAGCGATGTGAATATTCATGGCAGCCGTATCCTCTTGTCAGAATTATAAACTGTAATTGATGATATCTTACTGTTTAATGAATTTTAACAAGATTTGAATTAATGCGAATTACCAGTGAATAAAACAATTTTCAATAATGTTTTAGGAGAAAAATCCTTAAAACTTGGTCACGAATACTTTTAATTTACTAAATGTATTAGGCTATACAATTTAGGATTTATTTTTTGTTATATGTTTAAAATTTTATTTATACATACTTATTTAAGTAAATGAAAGGAAATAAACAATTATAAAGTTTAATTAAAACTTCTCCCCGAAATCTAGATACTTTGGCCCTTTATACAAAATATTATTAAAATATATTGTTTCGTTCAAAATATACTGTTCAAATAACCATTTTTAAGTTAAGTATTTTTTTTAAAATTAATATTGTTCGTATTCAAATGCTATTGAAATAACTTTCATGACAAAATAAGATTTTATGACTTTAATTAAAACATTTTTTACAAAAAAAGTTTCAATTATACCCATTATTTTTATTTTCATTGTTTCATGAAGAATAATTTGTTTTATTCAAATTATTTTTTTCAATTAAGCAAGTACTTTTTGTAATCCCTGGTTAAAAGGAAAAAAAAATAATTTGTAAAAATAATACTTCTAAATATTAAAATGCGGAAAAATAAAAGGCTTTCAATTTAATTAATGCGTAACTTCTTGCGCTAACAAAAATATTTTTTATCTAAAATATTGGTTGACATTTAACTGAAAAGCAATTATGGATCTTGAGCTACTTTTTTTTAGCTTACGTATATGTATTTCAAAGTACAACAATGTTTTTGAATATGAAACTTGGTTTTTTTTATATTTTAAACAAAAAATAATATATAAAATGCATTTGATAGCAATTTTTTAAATTAGAGACATTCTAAAAGATTGGATTTTTTTTCACTTTCAAAAACGAGAAGCAATAATGTATTACCGTTTGTGTTTTCAATTATAGAATGTATGATTTGACCTTCTAATAAAATTAAGATTTTATACTTTTAAGGTATTAAGTGACTATTTAATATAAGCTTTGGATGTATCCTATATCGTTTGTAAGAGCTACTCTATCCACATCAATTATTGCGAAAAGGTTATAGGAACGGTTAATAGTTAGGTTATATAGAACTCATATTTGTCGGTCAAATGATAAAACCACGAATATGAAAAATCACAGGGATAGAAAACTGGATACAGTGGAACTCCAATTATCCGAAGTTTTGCCGTTTATCCAAATTTCAGGAAAAATTCCAACCTTCCTACCATTTACGTTTCCCAGTATTCTTTTTTTTTGGCATGGTATCCAACATAGCCGAGAAGCAGTATGTAGGCCGGGTATAAAAGTTCATAATCGGCATATAAACGTTTATACTAACTGAACTTGCTTTTATATTGAGTATAACCAATTGCTATATAAAGAGCAATAAAATGATTATTCATTTTTCTTCCGATTAACTCAAATCATCCGAATATCCATTTATAAGAATGAGGTTAGGCACCAATTACTTCGGATAACTGGAGTTCCACTCTAATGTTAGCCCACTTTTTTCAAAAACCATCAAGAACCGGACATCGCACGCTTTCGTAGTTTAGTTATTTGACCAACGATATAATATATCGTTATGTTTAGGTGATACCATTAGAGGTGTATACCTATGAAATTACCATTTTTTTCAAAAACTTACATTTTTATTTGGCATCACTGGTTGAGAGTAATTATTCAAAGTATGCCCCATTAAAACCTGTAACTTTTGCTCATCTTTTAGGCAAACTGTGATGGATTCCTTCGTGATAAAACTTTTAGTCTTTGAAAGCAAAAAAAGGAATATAACAATTTTTTAAATTTAGCAAAAGTAGCTAAGTTCTAAAATAAAAAAATATAATTCATTTAACTACCCCTAGAAACCCAATACATTTCATACACAATGCTACCCACAATTAATTCAAAACTCCAACATAACAACCCCAACCTATTTTCAGCTAGAGTAGTTCCGGACAAACACTCATTCCTGATGAACAACTCCACTTTCGTGACATTACTCCTGGGCGAAGTTTATATATGAAACAAACCTACTTTTATCATTGGTGCTCCCTTTCTTCACCGGGTTTATAGACCTACTGCATTATTTTTAGCTGATAATATCATATCAGTATGAGAAATGATGCTTTTACCATAACTACTTAATGTTATTAGAAGAACTCATTTTTCAATTTCATACCAGTTTCGATTTTTATTTATCGCTGCAATTCTGTACACATTTCAAATTAACCTAACAACCATTTCACATTTAATTCATTTTATACACCATTCTACAATACAACAACCTCAACCCTATTTTCAGCTCCAGTCGCTCCGAATAAACATTCATTTCTGCTGATCAACTCTGATTTCTTGAGATTGTGCCTGGACGAGTATAACAATAAAAAATCACTGTTATTAAGGGTACAAACTTTTTACGTCGTATTTATAAAGCTAATATATTTTATTTTTATAGGTATTTAACTCTGTGGGACTATTTTCTCATATAACTCATAACTTCTTACAGTAAAGTCACATTACTCTCATAACAAACCCGTTTAACTACCACTTAACACTTCAACTCTATTCTCAATTCAAAACTAACCCAACAACCTTTTGAAATTTAATTCATTTTAACTACTCCTAGAAATTCAATTCATTCCACACAAAATATAGTCCACAATTAATTCAAAACTCTAACATAACAACCCTCAACCTATTTTCAGCTCCAGTAGCCCCGGACAAACACTCATTTCTGATGATCAACTCCACTTTCGTGACATTACGCCTAGATGCATGGCACAGTGGCGGCTGCCCCATCTCTTACTTCGAAGTCAAGTACAAATTGCTGTCTGACGTCGAGTGGTTCTTGGTGTCAAACAATGTCCTGCCCGAGACAGGAAAGCTGCTTCTATCTGAACTCAACCCGGGCACGTGGTATAATTTGATGATATCTGCGCAGAATGACGCTGGCTCCACTGACGCGGAATATGTGTTTGCGACGCTGACTCTTTTTGGCGGTAAGTGTTGTGTTATTAATTGTTGAAGTATTAATTTATTCGTTTTGGTTTTCTGTGTTGCATGAGTATAAAATTGTCTGATTGATCCAATAAAGGTCTTAATGATAAATGTTATAATTACTTTTATGGGTCATAAGACACGTTTACATGAGCGATCAAATCCATATAATGCCAAAATCCCCATTAGGGTTAAAAGTGGTCGAGTAGGATTACTAACCCAAACGATAGTCTGTGGCCGAATCCATGGTATGAAACATCAAACCCTCCTTCATTGTAGGGTTTGCAAAACCTCCCAATGAACCCTGCTATTCCGGTTCTGTCTGGGGGAAAATCCAAAAGTGGGAAAAATTACGGAGTTTGCTCTTCATTCCTTGGATTCGATGGCTTATATAAACGCGCCGATAGTTTAGATTATTTAATGCTAGAAGTATAACTTTAATTGTTGAAAGGGGTAATGTTACAATTTAGAACTGGATTCTAAGATTTAATTATTCGGGTTTAAAAAACAGCCTTGTATTTGTTTGGTAATCTGGAATCAAGTTGAGGTGCAAAAAATATTCAATTAGGATTTCATAAAAACGCACACTTTAAATGAAGCACCACTAAAAGTTAGTGGGGTGTCCAAGGGTATTCCATATATAAATCTTAAAATATATATTTAAAAGGCAGAGCTGTAGTAAGTTACAAGTCGTGTTTCATGATTAGGTTAAAATCACACCAGTAGTACTAGTAAGTACTATACAAATGAGTGATATACATGAGTTCATAAATAGATTATAATAAATATTAAACGTGTTTAATTTACATTTTCAGGTACTGTGGCACCGCCAACAACTATTAACACGGTAGATAGACGCTTTTTCAAGCATCTCAGTATCATAGTCCCAGTTGTTTGTGCAGTAGTAATCGTGATTGTAGTTACAATTGTCATTTGTGTGCTGCATACGAGAAGAAACCCACCTAATCGTGGAAGAGGACATTATGACCAGGGAGGTACGTATTCAAATTAAATCATTTTGTTTTACTCATCGACCTTACAGATTGATGGTTTATAAGCGGGTCCTTGCGACCAAGCACACAAGCCTGAAAATATATGTCTACTAACCAACCAACCTTACAGATTCTATAATTTTTGGAAAAATTATACAATCTGATGGTAGGTCATGACGCAAAACCTAGTATTAATTTTTTAAACTTTAACACAACGCAAATGTACTAACACATTGATGAGAGCTCCATATATTTATTTTATATTACTATTTTCTTATAGTGCAAGTAATTACTTCTTTTTACTCTAATACTTTTTTTTAAATCTTTTTTTACCATCGCAACAATGATGCCTTTACTTTTTTTTTACTTTCACTAATTGCGACAATTACAAATTATTTTTTAAACAATCAACAGGAATTAATTATATTTTGAATTTATCATTGTAAAAAAAAATACATGTCAGCGCTCTTAACTCATTGCAATTTCTACTTAATGTGCACAATAGTGGCAATGATAATCACAAAAACGATTTTATTAAATGTAAATCTACCTTGAACTTTTCACTGACTTGTAATATATACACCTTTCTTATGTATCATCATAAAAGAATTTAAACACCCATCATAAACTCGATAAAAAAATACACCAAGCGAACAGATTGCATCGTCGAAACCAAAATAATATCAAATTAAGCAGGGCAAGGTGATTCGGAATTTAATTTCCTCTCCTAACCCTCAAAGGAACCGATACATGCAATTTCCTATTTATATGTGCTTCCAAACACTATTTTACCCCTTGTTTACAGCCTCTTCAGAATTATTATAGGGCCCAACCACATAATCTCGGATTTTTATTTTAGCATCGCACCAAATAGGGGATGGGGAATAAAAACGCATCGTGAAGGAAATGAAGCATTCCCTAGATGGAAAATGAGGTAAAGTCTTGGGGAATATCACTGGGATGTTAAAGAAAATATATTTTTATCACTGTTGACATAGTATTAGGAAACGGACTGTTCTTGAAAATGAAAATCAGTATTTTTTTTAGAAATCTTGTCATTCATATCCACAATGTAAATTGCAAAGTTCGTTTTTGCCTGTTGATGCTATTATATTTGAAGTGACACCTTTCATTCATTGAAGGTAAAGCGAACGTTATAAACAAAATATAATTTCTAAATAAATGAAATATTTATTCAGTTTAAAATGAGGTTGAATCAATGTAAATTTCGTTTCCGTATAACTTTTAAATTGGAACCTTTAAAAAGATAACAAATTCCAAATAATGAAAATTTGAATCTATTTTTTTCAAAAATATAGTTGCTATAATTTTGTCGTAATTAAAATTTACTTCTCCTCATGTCAATGGGGAACTTGCATGTATTTTTTTTATTTTTTTAAACGAATCTCTATGCAATTTGAAAACCAACAACATAAATTTTACCTCAATCCAACTTTTAGTTTTTTTTAATTAATTTTTAAAGTTGGAGCTTAGCTCCGCCCCCTGAAAACGCAGCCTTCAGCTTCTCTCCTCCGCGTGACGACACACGACACATGGAAGACAGCGGGCAGGCAGAGATGATCGGCTGCTACCGTGCTTTGCGCGCGAACGCTTCTTAATGTTTCTCTAATCTTCTTTTAACGATTGAAATTATTTTTGTAATTCATTACACTAAGTTTTAAATATATATTTGGTTGAAAACCTAATGTATGCACTGGTATTGAATTTCTTATGGTGTACTACTTTATCCAAAAATCTGAAATAGCTGTTTCTCAGGGTAGAAAAAAATCATGATTAAAAAAATATTTGATTTAAATTGGATTATGATTTAAATCAGATTTGTTTGATTTTTTTAATATTTAGCATACTAATTTGCGTATTCTTGAAAATTTGATTAAGGGGGTTCAATACCCAAAAATCGGTGGAAAAAATCAAAACAAAAATTATTGGCTTAAAATACTATTACAACCTTTATTAATAATGTCACAAAGTATCAAGACTATTGGAAAAATATTTTTGACATTAAAAGCCATTTTAATGTCATGGCTTTGTAAGAAAATGGGTTAACAATAAAAACTTTAAATGCGTTTTTCTCAGAACTTGATTTTTTGAACTTCGATGTACCTTTTCTCAAAAACTATGCTATGTTTTCTCGTAAACTTTTTTTATATGATGTAATACATAGTATAGATTAATCTGAGGTTATAAATTTTAATAAAACTAAAGTGAAGAAAATTTTATGGGGCAAAAAAGTGAAAAATTTCATGATTTTTTGGGTACTTTAAAACTTATTTTATTTAAAAAATCTAACAGTTATTTAGAAAAAACTTTTAACCTCAGATTAATATGTAAGGTTGGTATAACACACACAGAAATTTTTAAGATGATCTGATCAGTAGTTATTGTGAAAAGGTACATTGCAATTGGCCAATTTAACATTACCGATATACAACATACTGAACCCCCTTAAGGACTTTTTAATTACCACTTAAAAATTAATGTACAAATGAAATACAATGAATGATATCTAAAATGAAGACTATTTTAAATTTATACTATAAACTATGAATACTAAAAAATGGATTATATTTTTAATTTTGCAATCTGAACTATTTAAGTTAACATTCAGTTTTAAAAACTGTGACAATAATCGACAAACTTATAAGTGAAATAAATGTTGCAAAATGCTAGACTGAAACCTAGATTTATCTGAAAATAAATACTGATCGTAATTATAACCAAATCTAAATCTTAAATTAAAACTTATGATTCCACATATAGAATAAATTGAACAAAAAAAAGGACAAAATTACCATGATGACATTTCATTTATTAAGAACATTATACAAAAATACTTATTTTGCTGCCTTTTCAGCACTCAACCTATTTCTTACAGTAAATGCACCAATCCATAGGCTGAAAAACCCTTTCTACTGATGCCTGAGTTAAGGAAAAAAATTTATTTAAATCAGTGATTTTTTTTAAAGAATCATACAGTTTAAATATCTCGATTAAATCAAATGTCATGATTTAAATCGATCCATCCTGCTATTTCTTATTAGATTTTTTTTTATTTCAATTTAATTAAATTGACTTGATATTCTATTAACTATCAAAATATGTAATGATAATAAATCTATATTAAAAGGTGTAACAATAATGAAGATTCCAGGTAGAGAAAAGTTTTTTGAATGTTGATTCATCATTAATCAAAAGTTAACTGTAATAAGACATCATAAAATGAAGCTATAATTTTAATATAAGTAAGAATGGGATAAACTGAATCTTACTGCAATAAATCTCAGATATATTAAGCATTAAAAAAATTAAACAAAATGTTGCTTTAAGTTTGGAAAAATACATTAATTCCAAAACATTTACAAAAGTTTCATTATGTCTGACCTCAACTGCTGTTACTTTCGATGCAAATTCAAAATCTGCATGAGCTACACAAAAAAGTCCTTTGTGAATTTTGTTCATAACATTTTAAATTGTATTTGGGCTTCAAGATTCGAAGACACAGTTCCATTAGAAACGTAATTTCTCATTGCATTTTCTGTGCTTGGGCACTTTATCGCAGTATCTTGGAAACTGCTGGCCCCATCAAAACTTCAAATAAAGAACCATCTAAAGTTTTGGAATATGACTCGCCTTATATATTTTCGATGCTGTTATTCGAGCTTGTTGATGCTCAAACCACAGGGTATATCAAGACTGTAATTGTATAAGCTTTTATGCCTCCTCACATGATTCTGCAGTCCTGTTATTTTGACAAAATGACATGAAGCCTTCAGCAGAACCATCTGGGTTGTTTTGAAAAAAAAAAACTCTTCTGCCAGCAGGTGTATAGATAAACCAGATAATTTTCATCAAAATACCTGCTGATGATCCAATCTATTTGATATTGTTCTTCTAAAAAACAATCCGAAAAATTGACATTTCTTGCACTTAGAATTGAAGGGACCATCTTCTTTCCTGAAACCTGAAGGCAGGCCTTTTGCTTCACAGTAGTGCCACTTAAACTTCACAGTAGTGTAAACTTTGGATTTTTTTCAATAGTTGGCCACTGTGTCAGAGATGGTTCCTCACTATGTCAATAGATCCAGATAATAAATGCAACTGCATGCTTGCATCCTCCTAAAACAAAAATACATACTTAGAAACTTTAACAGATTCCTTTTCCAGTAACTAGACATTAAGTTTTCAATTAACAAATAAATTGAGCATTTTAAAATAAAAATAAGAATCGACATAAATAGTAGATAAAAATATGCCGTTGGATACCAGGCCAAATTAATACTTGTTACTTCACTAGTTTAAGTTCAGCTATAGTTTGGGAAGGATTTTCAGATATAGAATGTATTCTAAAATGTGTAAACTATTACTTCTAATGCCTTTCAGGTCTAAAATTTTTTCACCATAATTTCATTGCAGTACTTAATCTAAATGCTTAATTTTTAACAGAACAATGTTACATAATCTAGTTAAGTTAAAGATAAGTTGAAAATTATTTACAATTTTATTTTGCTGACTGAGACCTCAAGAGTTTTTTTTAAAGTTCATAAAAAAAAATTCATAATTATTTGAAGAATCAGTTAAGTCTGTTTGTCAGACTAAGATTAGGTAGTGCAGAGGGTCAGTTAAACCAAAAATCCTAATCATTTAACATCATTATTTATAACTATAAATTACATAAACACTCAGAATTTTAAATGTTCAGATTATATGGTTTGTATTGCAAGGATTTTCATACAAGTGTTATATATACCAAACACATTCTATATGTTCTCTGTTAAAGAGTCCCTAGTCTAGTTAAAATGCAAACAAATATTAGAATTTTCAAATATTTTGGTAGACAGCTTTGACCTATTGTCACAATATGACAAGCCGTGTCGTTGAAATTTATAAAATTATCCTTATTATCATAGAAATTCGGTACTATTAATGTGCATGCATGTAATTATGTAAAATATCCGGGTATTTATAAATACAATAAGCCAATAGAATCCGAGAATGATCATTGGGATGAAGCAGCCAAGTCGACGAGCACATATCCCATGAAATATACTACTACTAAATACGTACAGTATCCAAAAGTAACTCGTTATATAAAAACATAGAATAATAATTTAAGTATCTATAAAGATGTTTATAGCATTAATATTTCAAATATATGTACTTCACAACTATATATTTTACAAACTCAATTAGTTCATCCGAGGGCCTGGGAATTTATAATTTTAAATATACATATTTAGAACATTTAGAAAAAAATAATTACAATGAATTGTATTGGATGGTTGTATCTAGTATGCAACCATCATAGATGAGTGTAAATACAATGCATAGGTAATGTATACTACATTACATAGTTAATATATTACATAGTTAATGTTAATATACTACATAGTTATTTTCACTTAACTATGGTAATTAAGCGCTAACCATTTTCAGCATAATTCAGCTTAATCTATTTACTATTTATTTAGCATTACAAGTAGTAAACCCAAACAAATTTACTAGCACACATTAGAGAATCTTATATTATACTTTATTCTAAGTATATTAAATGCTGATATACTTTAGAAGTAAAAGCAAACCTTCCTTGCTAATACTCACATTCTCGAATACTTTTCTATGTAAGTTAAATGCTGACCATTTTCGGACTACCTACTTAATTTCTTTACTATTTAGCAATACAAGTAGCAAACCCAAACTAATTTTATTACAAGCACAAGGGAATTCATATATTATACTTCATATACTGAATGTTTAATGCTGATAAATTTTAGAAGTAAACAACAAAACCTTCATTGCAAAACCTCAAACTTCTAAATACTAATATAATCTTTTCAAAACAATAGACATGAAGTAATAACATTTACACTTTAATAGTAAATGGATGGGTGTCTAGTTTAATGGAAGTTTATTTTCACCAAATTGTAAAATGTAAACAACTACAGACTTCGCAAATACTCACTGTTTCTTTACCAATAAACTATACTACATACAAGAACCTATACAATAAACACATTGCTTTGATAAATACTGCATGCAGTTTATAGAGCTTGACGTATTTTAGAAGTTACATAAAAAATTACTTACCTCCTCATTTTCAAATTCTTCATTTCAGCACTGAAGAAAGCCGCATAGTTCGAAAAACGAAAACATTGTGAACGAGTCGATCTTCGGAAGGTTGTCAGATCGACCTTGAACAAAATCGGGCAGCATCTTTCACAAAAATACAACGAAAACTTAGTTTTTCTTATTCCTATTTGCTTATCCCTAAAATATTCCATAAAATAAATTGCTAGAATAGTAGAATCCGATTCAAACGCGCACATTCAAAACATGTAAACAAAGTTGTCTCGTATCGCTCGTATTGTATTTTGCGTCGTCCGACGTCAGAATCGCCCGAACCAATAGTTGTCGCGTTTCACGTCACGTGATTTTTCAGTCATTTTTAAACTAAAATATAAGAAAAATTAAATGTTGAATTAAAAAATTAACTTGATTTTTGAAATAAGCAACCCGAAAACTATCGGAAAAATATAATGTTTTTGCATTTCCCCACGCATGCAAGTTCCCCATTAATAAAAAATATTTTCAAGCAATTAATTAATGTATCATAATTTTGATATTTGCTTTTAATCTATATTACTATACACTATTTTTACATAAATATAAAAAAAAATCTTAGTCAATTTAATTTTAAAATAAGTATTTATAGATATGACGAAAACAATCAACACATGTTTACCTAAAGTAACACATATTTTGCATGCCTTGAATATCGCTTTTATACCTTTCCCTTACAAACATCGTTCCTAGCTTATTTTTCCCAAACAATTTTTCTCTAGAAAGTTTGCGTTTCGTTCTACCCTTTCCCTACCCTCCTCCCCAACAACCAATAAAAAGGCATCCTTTTATATCGGCCCCATTTTATTCTGTGATATAATATCTCTCTGGCTTTGATTATCTACCGGAATAAAAGTCGTAAAAAAAGCTGCGATTTTGCCTTTGTGCCCGGGGCGCAGTAGAAAAATAGAAAAAAGGCTATCTTCGCACCCGTATATCTTGGACATTTGCAATTTTTGGCGAGGGTTCGCAATTTTTTGGTTTTTAATATAAAGTGAATTAAAAATGTTGAATATCATTTTAAACTAAAAATTAAAAAAAAAATATTAAAAAAACTGGCGCCAAATTCATTCAAAAACTTTAATTTTAAAATTGGAGTAATTTTAACAAGTGCTAAAATGTTTGATAAATCATTAACTCAAAAAGAGAAAATATTTTAAGTATAAAGGTGCATATGTTATTTTTGTGAAACAAGTGCATAAGTTTTTATAGTTTTAGTTTTTATTAGTTATGATTTATCCTTTTCACTCAAAGCGTACACATACATGAAATTTTGCAGACTTAATTCGTAAACTTTACAATTATTCTCAATACTAATTTTTCTGTTTTAAACTATAATGTTCACTCTTTCCACATATACTTATACCAACGCCGATGATTAATTGCTTGAATAAAAGTATACTATATACGATGATAAAGAAGCTTTCGGAGTACTTAAACTTTATCCATTAGTAAATTTAAAAAACATTTTGGAATAAAACAAATGTTACAATTGGCTATTAATTATAAAAATACAAATATGGCATATTATTTTATTCATAGCACATAAAAGACGCGCATTTTTATTTCTCAAAACCTTAAATGCAATTAAAATTGACGCTTCCTCCAGTAAATTTTAAGAGATAGTTTTATCTAAATTGCTTCCAAAACGTTTTTAATATAAGATTTAAAAAAATATATTCAAATAATTTGGGGAAAAACGTTGTGTTATAATATTTCTCTATTTGATTTTTTTTACATAAACTGTCCGTAATAATAATATAGTATATAAATAAAATATTATAGTTTAAAAATAAAATTAAGAATTGAAAAAGGACTATTTAATGCAACAATTTGTATAAAAAATGCTTTGAAATGCGGAAATGATTTTTTTAGCATTTGCGTTTTTAGAAAACACAAAATACCCGATAATATCTAAGTAAAAGTGGTAAAATATATTATTAAATATTGTTTCAATTACTTGAAGAGGAAAACATTTACATTTTTGCAATCAATAAGCTTTAACTATAAAAGAAAAATGTTTTCACATGCAAGAAGGTTACTGATAAAACATGCAATATTTCATTTTTAAAAAGATTTTGCTTTGAAAAAACTTGCACAGTTACTTTAAATATGAAAGGTTCGCATATTTGATATGTTTTATAAAACAAATAAAATAAAATCTTAATTTTAAACTTAACTCTACAAACGGATTTTTTCATTAAGTTGCCACTTATGAAATCCTTCAATGGCAGCCCTAATCCCCCCTCTCCCAATTTTCTTCCTTTATCGCTTTTGTAGAATAGTATTGGTCCCAAGACGGCGCTCAAAACAAAGTTGGCGCGATATGCGAAAATTCTTATGCTACTTCTATGAAGTCTATGCATTTTTTATTAGAAAATGCGAGTTCGGGGGATTTAGATTTTATTTATAGAGGAAGTAAAATCTGCTACCTGACATTTGTGGGTAAGTAGCTATTTCCCTTAATAGGATTTAAAGGGGATTTTAGATTTCATAGATGCATTTTAAATTGATTTTCACTGTAATGTGTAAAAGAGGATTGTTTTAGTGTTTTTTGTTGAAACAAATTCTGTTTAGGATATTTTATATCATAAATTGGATTTTCTATTTTTGAAGATAATTTGATAAAAAAAAAACCTTTGATTGTCTCCAAACAATTCTTACCAAGGCAATATCGTACACAAACAAATTTCTGATTGTCTATAGAACCATCATTTTGACGTCATGCTTGAAAATGGTCCAAAGACTAGTTTTGGTCACAGACTATTCGATACTTTTCATATTTTTTCTTCCGCGCAGTGTTTTCAAATCATTTGCTTCCTTTTCACATATTTTAAACACTGTAGTAAAATGTATATAGTTGTACGTTTACAATCTTTCATAAAGTATGCACATTTAGACAAACTTTCGGATGTTTTGCGGAAGAAAAGATAATAGTTTTTGCAAGCGAGGAATTTAAACCAATGCTTTTGTTTATAGCTTCTGGCGGATTATCTATGTTATATTTAAATTATTAACTACACATTCTAGCCTTCCCCTTTGATTATCATTTAATTTCATTTCGCATTAGTTTTTCCCTGTTTACATTTTTTGGGAGACCCAGATAATCCTAGAGTTAAAAAATATTTTTATTCATATTTTTATTTTATAATATATTTTTTCTAGTTCCACGTACTTTTTTATTTAGTATTTTACTTATTGAACAGATAACGACTAACTTTTGTACGACTGACTTTTGTATTAGCTTTTTTTTAAACTAGTCTCAGTTAATGTAACTGAATAATGAATAAACTTTCAGTCAGGACATATAACTAAGTGCAGTTACACAGATTCATTATATATTAACTATTTCACATCAAGACCACGTAAGCATAAATTTCTGTCACCATTTTACGACCAGCAGTTATATTTCCCCACCAAACCATTCAGACACACAAATCTAAAATAAAACTAACCAACTTGTATCAATATTTCATCCATCCACCTTACAGTTCGAACATACCCACGGCGATATAATACCTTCAATAAACGAAACACCCACACCGCTATAACTCTGGAATAACTGGTTTTCCCGGACGATAAACCAGTAGAACAAACCACACACTGCCATATCTTTAGTGCATCCTATCCAGTGCCATTGACTGCGTCGTTTTATGGAGCACTTTGTCTTGGCCTGATGCGCATTTTACGTCCGACTAGATTGCAAAAAGAGTAGGGCGCCGTTTTTTCTCAACGCAGTTATCCTAATTTAAGGGCAGGATTTTCTACGAGTCACTGAACAAGTTTCTTCATTTCCTAACCAGGGATGTAATGGTTAGGTTGGTTGATTTTGAGAAAACAGTTGATGAAAAAAATACTGCTTTTATGCTGGCATCTTAACTCATTAATTACGACTTTGTGAACGCCATTAATACCGTCATCTCCGTATAAAAACGGTAGCTATTATTTTTTTAAATTCGTTTTCATGTAACATATTTAGTTCCAGATAAATTCTTTGGAGATTCATTTGTCTTATGCACTATTTTTTTCATTTGTCTTAGATTTTGTTATGTTTTTCATTTATATTATTGTATTCGTTGTGCTCGTCAGTTTTTCGTTATTACGAATCAATTCATACATTTACGTCGGACAATATCTTACCATATGAAGGGTATTGTTTCAAAACTCACATTTACTAATGTATTACTAAGATGGTATGAGTATGGTACATATATATTCCTGCTTGTGTGCTTGTTCAGAGAACCGCTTATAAGCTTTCGTCAAGTGGGACAGACACAGAAAGAATATTAACAGTCACAAAGAAAGGAATAACACATAGACAAATAACAACATTTATTGACGTTCACAAACATCCATGCATGACCGGGATTCGAACCCGAACCCAGCAGCTAAAATGGCTAGCGTCCTAACGATTGCGCCACCGGGGCGGCATGAATAAGGTATAGTGTTAGCCCGATTATGGGCAGCTTCTCTTCCAATTGAATTTGCGATTGTCAAAAGTCGCCAATGAAGGAACTTTAGCCTATATCTTATTTATAAATTGGGAAATGCAAGTTTTACAACTAGACCCTTCACATTACGTAGTTATTAGTTACGGCATTGAAAATCAGTATATGTCTCGATAATATTAAATTTGCGAATTGATGGAGACGTTTTATTACTTTTAAATTTTAAATGAAATCATTCCATTTTTATATCCCTATGAATTCAGCAAATATTTTTTTAAATTTTCATGTTGACCATATCAAGTTAAAAACAAATATTTTTTGGTTTTGAAAATTTGGTATTTTTTGGTTAATTAAAGTTATTTATAGATTATTTATTGAAAATTTTTGATAAAAACGCGTCATAAAAGTAGATGATCGAAATATTTTTTTACATCTTTTAGTTAATTGTGTAAAAATATAATACTGGTTTTCAAGATCTTAATTAAGTTTCTTTTTATTAACCAAGTAAAAAAGAACAAATTGTTATTTATACCCCATATCCCTTATTTCAAACCCTTAAATAACATACGTTTGTTTTAAACATTGATATTAAGTACGCTGAGCGAAGAAAAAATATTTCTTGCTTCAGTAATAGTTCTACATGACGGTAATTTCGTAGTAAAAGACAAAGCTTTCTTTTATAATAGGAATTTGAGTAGGAGGCAATTTGTTTTTATGAGTTCAAGTCTGTTTTTATGTTCCTGGCCGTTGTTTTAGAGGCTGTGGATTAATTTTGCATTGTTGGGAAACTATGTTGAAAAGTAACTTTTTTATAAGCTTTTGACTTTTTTTGTTTGATTTTGAAAAAAAGTACAAAGGAGGCATGAAAAGTAAGATTAGCGGACAATCGAAATTAATTGAAGAGACAATTTTATGGACCGTTAATATTGAAAAGAAGTTTTGTTTGTAGTTCAACGCTCCTTTTGAAGATGCAGAACTTTAAAATTTTAAGTTTATCATAGTTTCATTAAGCTAAACATAAAAGATATGATTATATATGGTGATGAATCCCAATTTATAAAATTTTACAAAGTTTCATTTAGGAAAATTATATTTTTAGATCAAGTATGTTTTAGAATTATAAGCGTCGTTAAAATTATTATTAAAATATGAAAAATGTATTAATAATAATTATTTTATTAAATAAAATTCAAATGTTGATTAAGAAATTTTTTAAAGGAAAACTTTTTAAATCTTGTAAAAATAAAATAAAAATAACATCAACAAAATCAAATACCCATGATTATATTAATAAAGAACAAAACAAAATATAAATGATAAAAATCTTTGTATCTAAATTATATCTTTTGTATCGGTTTGTATCTTTATTTGTCTCATAAAACAGCTCTTTTATAATGTATATTTTTAAATGATTTAAACTAGTAATAAAGGGCATTTCATAAAATAAAATATACTTTTCACATCTTTAACTTGTATATTGTACTCTATGGGGTGGTTGGGGCTAATTTCTATCTGGTCTAGTTTCCAAAAAGTCAAAAAGCAGGTGAGGGGGTTTTGCAGCCCTTGGAGTGGAAACCCCAAGCATTGCAAAATGTGTTGGGGACAAAACGGAGCATTGTCGCCTTTGAGACATGATGGATGTTTTTGATCTCCGTCCTCAAAAGTCAAACACTTGAGGTGGCCAGTGAAAAGTCAGTTTCTTCTGATATATTCTGGAACCTTTGAATGTTGTAGCGAATCCAGGATGTTTTTGTAGGTACCAAGTATGAGTAGGAGATGGTATGGTATGAAGAATGTGAAGATTGTTATATTTAATATTAGAATCTTCATGTATGCTCCAAAGAAGAAGTACATAGAAATATATCAAGTAATTAGCCAGAGGTTATAGTTTCAAAATACTTAAGAAATCAGGAAAGCAAATAAAATAATAAATTCCAAAAATGTACTTAGATATAACTAAATATATAACCATTCACATTATTAGAGTCCTTTATTTACTTCATTAATTGAGATCTAAGCAACCATCCTGGTTCATGAAATGTAAAAAATTGTCCTATAAAGTCCCAAAATATCTTCCTGAAGTCCGAAAAACCACGAATTTATTCCCGCATATTTTTCGCTTTAAAAAATAACTGCAGGGAAATGGCGGAGTTTCAGAGGGCATAAAATGCACCCTCTTTTATGGTAGCAATTACTAAAACCCAACGTTTATGCTAACGTTTGCTCGCATATGCCTAATTCGATTCAGTTATATCGGTCATAAAGTTTTGCCACACGCTCAAACTGCCTCTAATGCTTTTTCTCCTGCCCAGATTAGAAATCGCCAGCTTGGCTCAACTATTTTTATTTACTCTTTTTATGCTCTGCGATTTATTGCGTTATTCATCAGCGCCAAATCTCGCCAAAAATAACAACAATAAAAGCAAGAGCCCGTAATTGCTTTATTGGGTGATACTGCAACATTTTGGGCATTAGAGGTAAACTAAAACAAGTCGTTTTATGAGAGTGATAAATTAATTGCGTTTTTTAATATACTTAGAGAAATGAATATGTTATTTTGAATTTATAACATTTAATAGTTTGTTTAAAAAATGTTTTAAAAAATCTTGCTATTGTGCCCATAACCTTTCCATAATGAAGCTTTTGTTCAAGTATCGGATACCAAAAAAGTAGCAGTTAAGAAATTTTAAGCTGGAATTGTGGTCACATACACACGATTCCTGATAAGTATTCGTTTCCATTAAATTAATGAATGATAGTTCATATTTAAACAATATTCCAATAAATCACCAAAATTGAAATTTCTTGAAGCAGCCAACTGGACTAAATTAGTTTTGATGTACATTTACATATATATTGAAAAATTAAACTATATTGATTAAATTATATTAATTTTTTTCCATCCATTAACTCACGAATATATTAATGAATTTTCTATTTATCTTTGATTCTCAATAACTATTTATTTAATCACTTAGTTACATAATATACTAACTTCAGTAAAATAAAGTGATGCATTTTAAGAGGGACTGTCAGTCCTATACACGTAATGCTTTATTTTTCAAATCACAGTTTCTTGTAAAGTATTTTTTAAACGTATGATCTGTTTGCACCAGATACGCAAATAGGGATGAAAGACAATTTAAAAAAGATTTGAAGGAACAATATCAACCAGTTTTTTAATTATTAATTTTTTTTAAAAGCTTCATTTTGAGAATCGTGGTGACATCTGTAGGACAACTTGGCATAATTGATTAAAAAGATTTATTATTAATTTAAATAATTCACTCATGCATTATCTTTGTATGTTAATACAGAATTTAAATGATGCTTTTACATTTCAAGTACTTTTTATGACAAAAACGTTCATAACAAACGAGAATCTATGATTTTGAAATTTGATGACACACAAAAATAAATGTCGCCAAATCGTTGAAGGAAAAAAAAAACGCCAATATCTAAATCGTTCAAACTGTAAACCTAAACCACATGGAAAAGTGGGCGGAGCTCATTATAAATCCAGTCAAAGAATTTCGCGCGACTTTTAAACTTAATTACTTTAGTTGTAGCATAGGTTGGATACTTTTAGATTAGATTTGGTTTAAATTATCGTCGCACTAGAGCTACACGAGGGCTATTGGCGCTTGGATACTTTTAGCGATTTTGATATGTACAGCTGTGGAAAAAGTTCCCACTAGTGATTATTTCGAACGTTAGTCATCCTATAGAACCTTTTTGACTTTGTGTTTATTATAACATAATGAATATTTTATTATAACATAATGTTTATATAACATCATGAGTTAATTGCAGGACAAAAAATTTGCATAAGGAGCCGTCTTCATATTAAAAATGCTATTAACTTTAAAATTTCTAATGGCAGCACCCAATTTTATAATTTAGAAATATTAAGAATCCTCATAAACCCTAAATCTTAGTTTTTGCTACATTTGGCTGAATATTTGACGAGTTATTCAATCGAATCACTTGGTGACCTTTGGTTTACCATTTCTAAAATGACGGCCGTAGTCTGTGGGTTTATTGAAGGGAGAAATATAAACGTTTATTTAAAAATGTTTAGGGAGGGGTCCTGGGATGTATAGTCAATGAGGATGAAGCCCTGACGTTATTTTTAGAATATTTTATAATCTTTTTTTAAATTCGAAACATTTTTTAATAGAAAAGAAGGTATTGACATGGTAGTCTTCCCAAAGTGTCCCGTCTGTCTGTCCTTACTTCGGTGACGAAATCTGTTCTATCCATCAGATCTTAAGAATCATTTTTGTCATCGAAAGATAGGACAGCAGGGACCTAACTTCATACTTTTTGTTCTTCTGTTTGCACGTCCATACGGACATCTGTCATCTTGTCATGTCGACGAACGACCCATTAAAGTAGCATTGGAATTTAATTTTTAGTCATTTAAATTACTGTTGCCACATCAGCAATATCACGAAAAACCTTATTTGAAATGTTAGGGATTATTAATTTTTTCTTTGTAAATCGATTTGGAATGGCGTTATAAAAAATATACAACAATGTGATTTTTTTTAATGTTTATTATATTTGTTTACTAAGAAAGTGGTTCACAGTGTTACTTTTTTTGCTTAAAGAGCTAATTGGTATTAATTTACAATTAAATTCCTTTAATTATCAGTGCAATTTGGAGTTTTTTCATGTTTATCATTGCCAAATGTTCTGGATATATCAGTTTTTTTCAAATATTATAAGTATTGATAGTTATTTAATTACAAGAATCTCGTGTAATTTAAAGTAAGATTTTCAAAGCATTGCCAAAGATCACGGATAGGATGCTTCAGGATGTGACTCGCTCAATTTTACATAATTATTCTTCAAACTGCAAATAAATTTAGCAAACTATAAAGATTGTTTATTTAATTTGCGGAAGAAAAAATGTAATTATAGTGGCCAATTTTTAGAGTTGAAGATTCAAATTGTAACTGAATGCTGGGTTAGTCTATATTTGTTCTGAAGTTATAAATCTTGTGCGGAAGTGGTTATAAGTGGCAGTTAATGTTATTATAATACCCTTGCGTTTCGACGAAAATTTCATTCTAGTACTTAAGTAACTGCACATATAGGCTTTTTAATTCTTTAAGAACTTCTCGAGCAATATTCAAGAACCTGTGTCGTTTGGTGGCAGAGTACTGAAAGTTTAATGTGCCAACCACGCAGTCCGACGCTATTTTAGAGGCCTTGAAAAGTTGCAAAAAACACGTCAAGATTTCCCGGCTCCAAAGGTGTGCAATGTCTATCAGAACGAATGTACAGATTAGTGGCGGGAGTAAGGCTTGTAATAAAGAGACCAGTGTCTAATTTACAAGAGCTACCGAATGAACAAATTGACAAACTGCCACTAGCAATACAAAAGGTTCCTGCGCATGTATTTGAAGACCATATACCCGCGTTTGTTTGTATCTTGCCGACCTTATTATTGCCTTTAAAACTGCTAATACGACAGATTCATTATACATTGGGGTTCCTACTTTTGCATTAGTATGTCATTAGTTTTAACAAACATAAAGATTGCTACGCCAACAATTAAAAGTACGGAACTAGATTTAAGGGGTCATAGTCTTAAAAATGTGCAAAGAAGGTACTACAAAGCATAGTTTGATCTTTCATGCAATTTTTAACTGCTCAATATAAAAAGTATAATTTTTTTATATGCAATTCTATAAGATTTACTTATTATATAGCAAATTTTAAAATTTATGAAACTTCAGCCAAAACAAAAATAAATGATAACAAACATAAGACTATTGGAACACATTGGGATTAGGCTTGCGCGCGAAATTTTAAGGTCAAAATTGAAGAAATGACAAAGAAAATGATTTTATATTGTACAAATATGTACAAACAAAGACTTATACCTAATTTCTAAACTCAATTTTAATAAGTAATTATTTTCAGAGCTTTTTTCTTAAATTTTTATTAATTTGTTTTAGAAAAAAGCTCTTAACATAATTTCTAATTAAAATTGAGCTCAGAATTTAGGTACAAGTCTTTGTTTGTACATATTTGTACAATATAAAGTCATTTTCTTGCTCATTTCTTCAATTTTGACCTCAAAATTTGGCACGCAAGCCTAGTCCCAATGTTTCAAATAGTTTTATGTTTGTTATCATTTTAGTTTTGACTGAAGTTTCATGAATTTTAAAATTTGTTGTATAATAAATAAATTTTATAAAATTACATATAAAAAATATACTTATATGTTGAGTAGTTAAAAAATTACATTAAAGATCACCTTCTTTGGACATTTTTAAGACTTCTATGACCCCTTTAGAACAATACTGTTTATGTGCCGAAGCTAAACTAGTATTCCGAAGTTTACAGGGATGACTTTAGAGCAGTTCATAGAGGTATCAAATCTTGGTAATTATAAATAGAAATATGATATATTAGTAAGAGCAAACCAGAAAAGAAATCGTTTCCTGAAAGGTCATAATATTTACAAAATAAATATAATTTATTAAACAAATAAAAAAATTAAATGAAAGATAAATAACCAAACAACACAATTTTTTTTCCTCCAGAACATCGTCCGGGCTCGCAAAAGAGTACCGGAACCAGTTTTCGTTGTCTAAACCTGATTACAATCGAATAATCTTTATCTTGCGATTGAGAAATCTTGAAGTGCTCCACTCCCCAGAAAGAGAAACGTATCCCCTTTTTTAAATCGCCAGACGTATCATTTGGCGAAAATTTGTAAGGCCACCTGGTGAGTCAGAATCAAAATAAAGTTGGCTGATAAATCCTCTTAAACTGTTCTCGTTATAAGACGCACTTTTTACACAGAGCAAGAAAAAGTCTTGCAGCTGGCAAATTACTTTTTTCATACAAAATGAAGGATGAATAAAATATGAAGCAGATATATCTAATAGTGCTGAAATTAATTGATAAATATTTTTGAATACAGTAGGCAAGCACACAACTTTTCCCCAATTTTATACAATAAAAATTCAGACCATTTATCTAAATTTTCATATTTTTGGCAATACTTCACTTTAACTCGTAAGATTCATTTACGGTAACTTGGACAAATTTGAAGAAAACAAGCAACACATAAACTTTAGATGTTGTTATAATTGAGTAAACTTGTTAAGTTCGTGTAAAGAAAGTATTTTGTAATGTATCTTTTGGGAATAAGGATGTAATTTATCCCAGATAAGTTATACTGTTCGACAATTTATTTTAATATACTATTACGATCAAACGTTTATCGGTGAATACACGTTGATGTTTATCTTTGGCATAATTAAATTTGCTTGTGAAGATGTTAGGTATAATAATCAAATTATTAAATTATGTTATGCATGCATCTGTTTCAGAATTTCTCCTTTATCGTAATAATAGGCATTATTAGTTTTTAAATTCTTTTTTGTTTAGATTTTCTCATAGTAACATGATTTTTACGTAGTATCTGGATGAAAGTTGGCCCATAAAGGTTATATTAATTTAAATTTACAATCGGAATACACCCAAAATCATTAAGAAACGTAATACTTCACGTTAAATTTATTGAATTCAAAATCAAATTTATGAATGATAAACATTTTTCTATTTCATTTTTTTTTAATGAAATGGTTAGTTTTACAACTGCTTGAAAGTCAACTTTATGGTACATTTTTTTTAAATTTTCAAATTTATAAAACAAATTAATATTGCCGAAATATATATGTGTAGCCCACTATGCATCATAAAATAATGCGTTTATAAATTATTTCTTGGGTTAATTAAAATTGGTAATTGGCAGATTAAAATAAACCAAGATTAAAACACATTCATCAAGAAATAAATAACAAAACAATAAAGATGCCCTTCATAATCATTTCAAACTTTCTATCCCTTATGATATAATTTTTTCCCATCCTTCTCCTGGGAATAGATTCAAGCAATCTATCATTTACAACCGATTTCCGAAGTTACTCCGAAAAGTGTTCTCTACCATGAAGACACTTAAAAGGAGAAACCTCTGACCAATTAAGCATACGTAATTAATAGTGATATTATTCCTCATTTTCCATTGTTAGATGGTAACAAATCCTGCCTTTTCAAAAAGAAATGTGCGTCGCTCGGTTAAAGGAATTACTGGGCTATCTTTATGGTTGAATTGAAGTGGGGATAGGACAATGTTGGGAATGTTCATCGGATTTTCGGTTTAATAAATGTTTTCGGAGCAAGTCGTTTCAAGGGAATTTATGGCTGGATACAATGGGATTTGGTTGATGAAGTTTTGATTTTTTTAAAAATAAAGTTTGACTGGTAGGGTTTGAATGGGTTTATATGAAATATTATAACTAATGAATATTTTGTTAAAATTTGAAGAAAGTTGGACATTATTTTTATAATTTCTTATCTAAAATTTTTTGTCTACTCTTGAGATATTAATTTAGAAAAAGTTGGATAATTTATTCCAAAATTAAGTTTAACGTCTTTTATTTTTGAAGTTGGCAAAGTACTGTCATATTTCTGAGACTGAGATAATCAGAATAAACATTTTGTTTTAAATTCTAGTGCTTAAAACCGAAATTCTTACAGGAAGAGCTCTTAAATTCATTTTCTACTAATAACAAAACAAAAACCAGATATACGCATTTGTTTTAAATGTAAATTATACTTTTTATTTCTGACGAAACGAATATATATATGTTTTTTTAATATATATTAATCGAGTACTTAGGTTTCAATCAAAAAGTGCTTCCACCAAAGCTTTCAACCAAACAAAGTAAAAATCTATGACCAGTCAATCAAAACAGTTCTTACAACCCACGAGACTCCCCAAAATTGTAGTTTCTATTTTTAAGCCACATTGTTTTACATTCCACATGATTCCAATGAAACAAATTTGTAATACAGTCGATTTTTTTAACACACTAAAGGTTCTGGCTTTTTAACACACTTAAGGTTCTGGTTTTTTTAATACACTGATGGTTATGGTTCATTTTTCATATTTCAATTAGGGCATTTAATGTCATTCTGAGATAAACCACTAAGACAAATATTAAATGCCCACCAACCCCCTGCAATTCTTTATTAATAAAGATTTTTTTTTTTTGCAACACCTTCTACTATAGTGGAAAGTGTTGATAGAATACAAAAATCGTTCTGCGACCAAATAATAATGCATGCATACCAAAAAAATTGAGTTGAAGGCGAAGCTCTTATGTCGTCTTGCAAAATACACAGTTCCTCGTCTATTCTTTGATGAGGCTAAAGAGCTATACCAAAGCTTAAAAAATATTTATTACAGTACTTTAAAATGAATATTATAACGTTGTTGTTAAAATTTTAGGAAACAATGTAGTTTAAATTTTTTGTCAATCGTGCATAGAACACTTATAATCGTTTCCTTCACTGTGATTGAACAACACCATCACAGAGACCACATTTTTCCATCATCATAATTCTTGTATTGAATTAACATAATATTGTAATTTTTACACAGTTCTTTTATGAAGAGTGCAGGGGAAAAACAACTTCATTGCGTATTAATCTTCCCGTATTATTTTGCGCTTGGCAGGCGTTGCTTTTCTTTCGGTTCTTCTTTTTGCGGTACAAACGCGTGACTCGTGTCCACTGATCTCTTGCATGAATCAGGGTTGTCGCGAGAGAAAAACAAAGTGAGTAACTGGTTTTCTTACACCAGTTTAGGCAAAGACTCACTATTGTTGCCAAAGAAATCTGAAGCAGTCAGATTCCTATGCATTGGAGTTCTTTTTCCCCTGTACTCTTACTCTGTACTCTTAAGTGCTGTTTGAACATCATTACTTTCTCTTCCACAGACTCCCACCACCGGTCCTCCCACAAGGGCGACACCTTAGGCATGAGCGTTCTCGGCAACAACAAGAAAGACACAGCGTATGAGGTGCCCAAGGATTCCTCCCTGTACTTCCCCTCGCCCTACGCCACGTCCCGAGTGCCCGGGTACGTGGTGGAGGAGGGCAGCGAGTGTGACAGCCTCAGGTCGAGTACCCGAACCCCCAGCGATCCGCAGGGGAGCCATACTTATGACGTGCCCTTTCCAGTTAGAAGGGTTAGTGCATGACACGCGTGTAGACACAGATTTGTTGACTTGTTCACTTAATGGGAACGGGACAGTTTATTTAGGTGTACCAATGGTTATAGCGGATATTTTTTTATGTCTTGGCTATGGATAGCGATTCTGAAGGTCAAATACAAAACTGATTACACTCATATATCAGACGATAGATTGCAGGCCATGTGCGGTACACAAAGCCTCAGCTATCTGAAGGTATTTGACCAAAATAAAAATACTTGAAGACAGATTAGTTGTTCTGTTGAAATCTCGCGAAATTGATCAAGTAAGAGAGGACACCCCTGGGTTTCATAATGGTATAGTAACTAAACATTTAAGGTAAGATTTGCACTCAGGCATACTTCAGTATATGAGTGTATGGAATCTATGTTTTAAGGAAGATATTTATCATAAATATAAACAATGTTAAATGTGACACAAGCACTGAAACGTGTGTAGTTGACATAGATGGGTACATTCACTTCAACACTTACACCAACTCATCATACACATGATCATACACTGTAAAAAAAATTCATGAACGTTACTGAGAAATAATGGGCAGCTGAGCTGCCCAATTCTTACCAGTTATGTTCCTGGAATCTATCAGTAACCTTCTCCAAAAATAGAGAAACAATCCCACTTAAGGCCAGTAATTTCTCTGGAAAATAACTGGAACCTTTCTGGAAAATACCTTGAACCGTTCTGAAAACTGAGCGGGCACCCAACGGAACTTCGAGAGACATCGTACGCTGACGCCATCAGGATTTTAGACTCCACAGATTTAACGAGCAAGTCTGTCCCCGTGTACTCGGGTCCATCCGTCACGAATTGGATTTCTACTCTTTCCCAGTACAGATATCCGATTTATAGGATGACTGTCAGTAGGTGGGATTCGAAACCCCGCACTCTTGAGAAGGCTGAATCCTGAGACGGATGCCTTAACCACTCGGCCACGGACGGGCCGTTCATGAACTTCGTTATACCAACAACATTATAAAACAACTGATTTTGAGTGAGGCGCCGCGAGCAATGACGGCGGTTCATAGCTAACGTTGCCAGATTTGAAAGGGGAAACCTGAAAATCCCATTAACTTATCACGAAGCGATGGATACTTGAAAAAGCCAGGAAAGTTCCTGGTATATATACGGAAAGTTAAGGACATTTTTTACAGTGTAATGAGTAACGCGTGTATGACGCACATATGGATATTCAGGAAAATATTGGTGTGTGTGCAGGTACGATTTAACCAAAATACACAATTTTGCATAAATGCATAAGTTGTATGAACGAGTTCTTAAAAAACAAGAAGGAAACCACACTTACGAGGTGCCCAAGGACACCTCCCTGTACTTACACGTCGCAAGTATACTTGGTACGTGGTGGAGGAGGGCAGCGCGTGTGAAAGCCTCAGGTCAACTACCCGAACCCCCAGCGCAGGGGAGCCATACTTATGACGTGCTCTTTCCAGTGAGAAGGGATAGTGCATGACACGCGTGCAGACACAGATTTCTTGACTTGCTCAATTTTCGACATCGAAATAATGTATTCAGGTAGTAAGGACCATACATCAGCAGGGTTCTTGGATTTAATTCTATATCCTGGGGTCATCTGAATTTTCGTCGCAAGAAAAATTAAAACGATCTAAATAGGCAGAACAATTTTCACGTTGACCGTAAATTTGGTATTTATGCATGCATATTCATAGATATTGACAAGACTAATATGGCGTAATAGGATTCCAAGGCATTTCTATACCTAGAATATATGGACAGTATACTTACATTGGCTGAGATTTAATATGAGTGGACGGGGGTAATTTAGTGTGGGAGTAATTTTACCTTTCTATTACGAATCTTACCTTTTCAATTGGAATATTACATTTCTAATACGAATATCTACCTTTCTAATACCCCGTCTAATACGAAGACTAAATATTTTAATAATGATCCAAGATTTCTGTAAAAGAATCATGAAATCGTTATTTAATAGTTTGTTAAATTTGTATAGAAACCTTAAAATCGAATCTTCAACACAATAATTTCAATACAGATAAATTTAAAGAATCAAGTGATTTTAATGAAACCATTTATTTAAGTATCAGTAAATCTTATTTGCTACGATCCTAAATTACGCTATCAAAAGGCAATCTAATAACTTGAAACATTCAAAATTAAATGACCAATATATAATTACAAATTTATATGTCATTGTTAACCCTTTCGTGAGCAATAAACATTGATATTGCAACCATGTTTCCAATTTAACTCGAATTCCATTTATGGTGTCGATTACTGCCATTGAATCCAATTATTTGCCCCTAGAGTGCAATTGACTTTCCTCTTACAGGCGGAATACGAGGACCAGTATTCGCAAATCAAGCGAATACCACTGTCATCCCTACCAGCAAACAACGTTTACCAAGCCCCTCGTAAGTGCGTATGAAATACAGTGCTTTTAGATTAGTGTTTTGTGATTGTATTTAAAGTTTTGGGCCATTTTGCTGTATCTGAAAAAACTTGTGTTAGATTTAAAATTTTGACTGAATGTTAGCGAAGGTAAATTTAGATTAGTAAGAGTGCTACGTAAAAAAATATAGCTTAGTTCAATTGAATATTCATAATTATATATTCAAATATTTGATTTTAAGTAAATATTTTTTAATAGTTTGTTGATTATTTATAACCCTTGGAATATATTAGAGCAAACAATTAGTATGCCACAACAATTTTAAATTGCTTTTGATAAGTTATACTAAATAAAGAAAGTAGTAAGTTAACTTTATACTTTTATAGTTTTTATGTTGAAGTATAACTTTTTTTTTAAACTTTCGACGGTTTTAAATAAAGAACTAGCAATCTGAAATGTTATCATCAATCATGCTTTTATAATATTGAAAATGTTGCAAAAGGAATTTATAATTTATTTTATTTTTATTTGAGAGTGATATTTTAATATATATTAAAGTTTTTTGTTATTTTATGAGGGGTAACGTTATATTTCAAATACATTTGAAATATTTTGAAATTATTTATTTGATTACACAATAAATATTCTACACAAAGAAAACGCAAAAGAAAAATAAAAAAACATTAGCTAAGATTTGTTCTGCTTTTAAATTTTTATTTTAGTTTTTATTAATAATTTTTTTTTAAAGTTTGATATCTCTTTAAAACTTCGTTAAAGTGGAGTTAGTAAACTTCGGGAAAAAAATAAAAGAAATGTGCAAGGAAATTTTATCTCAGTATAAAAAGAAATGTTTTGCTGATGTATTATTATATTACAACTAAGTTTTTTTTTTGTTTATCCTTGTTTGGTTTAATTATGTTAAGGTTATTTTTTTATTGTAAACCTTCCTAGAAGCATGGGTTCGAGTACATTAGAAAAGAGCAAAAAAAAAAAAAAAAACTGGTAGATTTTTGGATGTTGAAATTTTCGTTAGTTAATTTTATTTTATAACTTTATTTTTACTTTGCTATAAAATAACTTTTGAAAGCTCCACTTTACTTTATATTTTATTAATTTTAAAAGAAAAAAAAAAGAAAGCATATTTATTTCAGTGTATTTCACTATTTTTTCGATATTTAAGTGCTACTCAATTTGTGTTTTTTTATTCTGGAAAATTTAATTTTCTGCTACTTCAAATGAGGTATTCAGTATACCATTAGAAGAAGACAAGAATCTTGTTAAGAAATTTCGCAACTCGAAAGTTTCGGTAAATCATGAATAAGCCAGAAATTTCTTTCGGGTTATAATTTACTTCTTTTCAAATGAAACTTTGTAACTAACGCTTATTGAGTCGTTCAATGGCGTATTTGTGCAAAAGTAAGAAAAGTGTTGTCTGGAATTATTTATAAATGCTTCTTAGAAAAGAAAAAAAAAAACGTTTTTAGATTTTCAGAGGAAAAATGAATGTTACTTTTCAGTGGAAAGCTAATAAAAGGTAGACATTGCAGCAATTTCGTATGAAAGATACATGAAAAATGATTAAAGAAAAACATCCTTGAATTTCTCCTTCGTCCCAATGCATGGTCTTACATTTTGTAAATTGTTTTCGTTTTATTTTTAAAGGTTTAACTTATTGTTTTGATGGTACGTTTTCATATTATTTTAAAAGGTTAAACGTATTTAGTTAGTTTTTAAAATTTGCTATGCCCTAATTTATTTACGATAAATTAGTACTCTTAGTAATTTTTTCTACAGAAAAGTACCATTCTTGCAATTAAAATTAAAAGTGAAAAAAAAACTAAACTTTCGCATTATTTTTATAATTCAGGAACAGCACCAGGAAATATTTCTTACATAATTATGAAACTTGATTAATTTCTTATAGAATCATTACATAATTTAGCCAACAGTACACATAATTTGTTTTAAATATATATTATTCACTAGCTTAAAGGTTGGAAATTATTTATTTAAAACGAAATCTTGTATTTAAAACAAAAGCCATGCCAGTTTTTCAAGTGGACTTAACTTTACTACCACATATGCAAATCATCTTCCGTAACACGCGTGCTGAATCAATACCACCTAGATTAGAAGACCGGTGGACTAAATGCTTGACGTCATATTAGTGGGCCGATTATGTGGTTTTGACCAATGATCATTCGTGACTAGATCTTGTATTTTAATAATTTTTTTAAAGATAAGATTAATCAAGATGCGACGTCGTCTTCAGATACGACGTTATTGGTCAACAAATCGAAATTGGTCTACTAGTGTGACGTTGTGTTGCTTAGTTCTTCGGCCTTCTAATCTAGGTGGTATTGGCTGAATCAACACCTACCGTAAAAAAAAACAAGATTCCACGCGAGTTACTATTTTATATGTGGCATAATTATCGCAGTCAACTCTAACCAATCGCTTACTTAATGGTTATCGTTTTTCCACTGCTTCCCACTTTTGACAGGTTAAGTCGTTCTACTTCAATAACGTAACTACTTGATCGCAGATGCCTTCTATAACTAAAGTGTTGGCTGACTGTACCAGTTATCTATAATAATAAAAGAAATAGTCTGTCTGTCTGTGTGTATGTCTGTGGATAGCAAAAGACCTACTTACACTGCTCTAAAAAATTCGAATTTTTTAATATGGTTAATTTTAATACCTACGTGTGCACCTGAGGCTTAGCTTTTTCATATTTGTTTGTGATTTTTAACTAATATAATTAGTAAAAAAAAAAACGTCATCCACGAGGGATTGCGGGACCATAACAGGGCTTGAAAATAAATGGACCGGGGCGAAACGGGGGCTTGACGCCATCCTCGATTAGTTTGATTGATTGAGTTTATTTGAGATATTTGCTCGCCCTAAGGCTGCTTCGTCCTCTATTAGTGTTCGCTTTTTTAAGTGCGCATGCGACAACACGAAGTTAATTTTGTTTTGATTTTGAGTATTTTCGCAAGTAAGCATGCCTCTAAAAGGAAGCAATGCGAAGTTAACGGGTTCCCAGTAAGGCGGGACCATACTGCTAGTGTTGAAATAAATGCTTTAACTTACGTTGCTTTCGTTACAGAGTATTGTGACAGCAGCGAGAAACGTGCGTCTAGATGGATAGTCGCTGATCCTTTCCAGGGAGAGGTGGGGGAAGGGGGCTGGTTCCCTCAGTCCACCTACAGACCCACCTCTTCCTACCACCATCAACACAGGTAAGTTGTTGTTGTCGTCTGACCAGTACAATAATGGGGGGAAATATAATTAAAGATAAGTGGGATGACACAGTTAAATAATAAAAAAAAGCGTTGAACAGAACACAGTGTCCGTGTAAGGGGTCTACAGGGAATAGTGCAAGTCAATCTTGAAGAGTTCTGCAGTGATGGAAAACCAGTTGAATAGGTGATAGGTATTTTGCTGCGTATATTTTGGGAATATTCTTGATTCGTCTGGTAAGATATTCATGTCTCTGAGACACAGATCAGTTGGAACCTAACAACATAAAAAAAAGCTGCGACGATATTGCTGACTTTCAGCAATTTAAAAAATAATTTCTGATTAGCCATTATTAACCATTTTTTAAAATTGATAAGTGGGGTAGGTGTGTTCATCGCTGACTTTTGGTGATCGTTAAAAATGTTATGCACGTTGACTGAACCTATCTTGTTTTACACCTTAATTTAACTCTAGTGCTTACAAAAAGTGAGCTTTCATTGCTTTTTGGAATAGAAAATAAATAAAGCAAGTATATATTTACGATGCAATAAATATCTATGTAAAATGTTAATTGACAATTATATGTAAATTAGTAAGCATTTAATTTATTATGCACAGTCAAATATTTGGAATTTTAAATAATTACTTCACTCATTCCATAACAGAAATCCAGCTTGAAAATAACCAATGTAAAAAAAAAATAAAAAAATAAACCCTTCTAAACGTAGATAAAAGCTAAAAAAAATAATACATAGATTTTAAAATAAAGAATTAGAAGAAAATTCTACCAGAAGTTTTATTTACTCTAAGGATATAACGTGATATCCCAAAACACTCATCCAAACCTATATTTAACTCTCATATAGACAGAGTAAAATATATTTTTATATCTCAGCGAAAGCCAGTCCAACTATTACTCCATCAAATACCTAACCTTCCGAAAAAAAGCAATAATAACAAACAAGCCTTTCACATAGGAAGACAAAGAGCTAAAACTTTTCAAAGAATTCCTTAACATCCAGGCGACAGAGTGTCTATTAGAACGTTTTGTTTATGTCAGAATTCGGATAGTAAGACAAAATGAGCAATTTCAGCCCCATCTTCTTCTCAAAAGAAAAATGCCGTATACACAAAAGCAGCGGAATCTCCTACAAAAAAAATTCCTAAATTGAAAAAAGAGGGCTGGATGCACGTTATTGCCTTCAGGCATTGGCTTTTTCTATTATAAGAGCCCAAGGGTTAGGGATTTTTTGTTGTTGCTGGGGGGAAGCATAAGATGAAATTAAGTGAAAGAAATTGCAATGGACCCGAAGGTGATTGATTACGGTTTCGGGTAACTGGTTTATTTTATCAGAAATGTTATTGGAGCTGTTCCCAGTCAAGATTAGATCTGCGAGAGAATTGCGATACTTTTTCTTCGATTTGTCATTAGTTTTATTCACGTTAATTGAGACGGATGAGGCGGAGATTTTTTTTATATATCTGTTTCCTTTTCCTAATTAGACGTTTCAATTGTTGATGTATTTTTGTTTGACAATAGATTTGGGAATAACAAAACTCAAGTTTTTCTAACATGCAATATCATTGATGATTTATTGCTTCAGAGGAAGAATGATGTGTCTGAAAATTCTGAAATTAACTTATTACTAACGAATAATTAATCGCAAATGTAAACATCTTTAATACTTCTAGTGGGGGCTGGGGAGCCCAGTCGGTTAGGCATTCGCCTAACATCGGGAAGGTCAGGTATGGGTCCGGGCATCGCCAAAATAACTGCAGACCTATAAAATTGCCCGTGCAGCCTTAATGTCCGATGAATTATGTCCCGTGTAGAGGGAGTGCACGTTAAATATCCATCGAAGTCCTAACTCGGCGCACGAAGTCGCCCTTAACGGTTACGTTGGGTGCCTACTCAGTGGTGTGCTCGTCTCTTGACTAAGGTTCTAAAATAAGACTCCCGTCACCAATACCCCTTGTGTAGCTCTAGTGCGACGATAGTTCAAAGCTATACTAAATACTGCTAGTACATTTATGCTAAATAAGACTTTAGAAGTGTCGATAAAGCAAAGAATCAATTTTCTAGCACATAATTAATTTCCCTACTGTCTAGTAAGAGAGCATATAACGCTTTGTAAGTAGCAAAATCGGTCATTTTTATGTGAAGTGTTGAATGATGCAATGATTACCATTTTTTATTTAAGTGAATTTTTGAAGCTATTATCGAATTTTAAATTGATTGCTGACACTACAAAAGACTTAAAAAATATCCCCAATGGTTGTACGCAAACGCTAATATTCAAGTTATTAAAGATGTTTTAATTTCTAAAGTGATAAAAGTATGAAGGAGCTAAAATCCATAATCCTCAAATCCTCAATGTAAAACGTTACCTGCTGAACGAACGCTACCTGAATGCACATGGATTACATTACAATGAGGATTACATATTGCACAATAGTATTTGCATTAAAACCAATTGGTGAAGTGTTGTATGATACAATTATTAGCATTTTTAATTTGTAAAATTTTGAAGCTATTATCGAATTTTAAACAGATTGATTACATTAGAAAATCTGTTTAAAAGTGTTCCCAACGGTAGTACTCATACGTTAGAATTCAAACTATTAAGTATTTGTTTAATTTCAAAAGTAATAAAAGTATGAAAAAGGAAAAATCCATATGCAGCAAATCCTCAATGTAAAACGTTACCTGCAAAGGAATGCGCAATTGGATTACAACGTGGATTGCATTGTACAATCGCATTTGCATCAAAACCTATTGGTGAATGGGCGACTGTGTTGCTACCGATATTGGCTTCAACCTTATTGCATACCGTATAGTGCTTGAAAACATGTCGGATATACTATGTTAAATTTCAATAGAAGATAAGTTAGGTTTCGATGCACAGTGCTTTCCGATAAAATAAACCATTTAGAGCAAAGCGACAAGTATCACCGAATATTCATATAATATTCAAACTTGTTGCCGAAAATAATTCAGAAAATCTTTTCACGCTTGAAAGCAGAAAAATTGAAGTAATCTCAATTTGTATAGTTATGATTAACGAAACCAAATATTTATAAAATATATATTTTAATTGTTGTGATGATTTATTTTGAAAAGAAATTTTTCAGAAAGGGTAATAGAACATATTTGAGTTCAAAAAATATTAAATTTCGTAATAACACTAAATTATAGTGCTTGTATAAAATTAAATTATCCTGAAATATGGTAGGCATCACAGAGATAGTAAACGCTGCACTTTTAAACTGTTTTTCCTTCTGAAAATTAATAAATATCATCACATTTTTAAAAATTAGTTATTCCATTAATGCAAATTCACTCGTATTACGATGCATGATAATGCAAAGTAAGTTTGATTTCTTCCTTTTGTCTCTTGATGAAGCAATTTTCGCGCTTAGCAGCAATTCACTAACGTTATAATTTGTACAAATGTCCTAATTCCTCCTAAACGGCGTAATTAGCACTAAAAAACGCATTCTAGGAACAGCGTTTGGTAATAAAAATTTTAACGACCGATTTCGCAGCAGGGCAGATAATTTGTCTCCTGTTTAATTACAGTTTTCTGTGTAAACTTGGAGTCTTCCAGGGCTATTAAAACAGGGAAATGAAGATAAATTATAGCATAAAAACTCAAAACAAGACTTTATATAATGCATTTAGCTTTGATGGATAGTTTGCTAGTGTGAATTTAGTCGAACGTTGACGATATAGTTCGTAACTTAATACTACTTGAAATAATATTTCTGTGGTTTTTCTTGTCTGCTGAAAACAGCCTTCTTAAGTAAATGTTAAAATGTAAGTGAAAAATAGGGAAAATTGTTAAATTATTTGGAACTGAGGTCGTGTTACAAATAGTTAAATTTATAATGAGACGCATTGAACAGTTTAACTCTTTCGGTACCAGTGATGTCATTTGGAATCGTTTCTAAAAAAAGTTTAATTAATATAAGATATTATATTTGAATATCAAAAAGGGCTGAAGATCAAAAAGTTTAAAATATTCAAAAATATTTGTTATCATAAATTGTACAGACGATCATAAAATTGTTGGTGTCAAATTGTCATTACTGAAATTAATAATATCTGAGAAGGTATGTTTGATTTTTTAAAATTGTATTTGATCATGTTATTTTTCATTATCAAAAAGCGCTAGATCAAAGTTCAAGTACAGCCATGTGTGTTTAGAAAGCGTGACCTTATAAAAATGTTTTATCTAAGTAGAATAAATTTCATGTTATATCTAATGGGTGGAAATTAAATTTTCCCAAGACAGGTATGTTGTCGCATTTTTAAATTCGGAGAATTGATCATGGTATTGTACAACTAATTTATTTCAAAATATGCACTGATTGGAATTACAAAAATCTTATAACACATTCTCTCGTATAACAACTTGAACACAATAAACTTATTCATTCATGTCGCATAATTACAAACTCTCATCCTACCAGCGAAGCACAACAAACTACATCCACTGACCCACTGACATAAAAATCCATTTTTTTATTACAACCACCTCCTCATATCAAACTTCCATAATTAAAAACCTGTCAAGAATCTTTCTTATTAGCATTTATCTAGCAAGTGATTTTACATCATCTCATATTACAGCCCGAACAAGAAAGTGGCTGCAACTTATAACACCCTCTACTAAGCCCTCGAAGCATCGGAGCGATACTATAAGACGCCGCGTACATTTTATGCCCGCATAATTAAAGTCATTCAGGCCTGTGATGCAGTGCTATATGCAGATTGTGTTAAAATTGAAAGGAACGAGAAGCGACGGGACCAGTGTTTATAGGCGGGTGAACACGTCAAGTGATGTAATGAGTGGATGGAACAGATATATATTTTTTAACTGTTGTTCTGGAATTAAGGGAATAAGTAACTGGATTTATAATTTTTAAATTTTGCTCATCTTTGACTACTACTACATATATATCCAGCTTGTGTGCTTGATCAGAGACCCGCTTATTAAGCCTTCGTCAAGTAAGACAGACACAGAAAGAATATTTGCAGTCACAAAGAAAGGAATAACACATAGACAAATAACGACATTTATTGACAAACACAAATATCCATGACTGACAGGGATTTGAACCCTAACCCAGCAGCTCCAAAGGCTAGCACACTAACCATTCAGCCACCGGGTCGGCTGCTCATCATTGTTGTGCCGTTAATGTCTTCGATAAGTTTCTAAGTAATACCTACAATAATCTAGTTAATTTTTCGCATCTTACTTAAAACGAAATAATACGTCAAGTAAGGGTAGAGTAAACGCATGAGAAAGACTATTGTATAATCTCTTAGACGAACTGCCAGGTTTTCAAACAACAAACGTTAATAAAAAACAATACACTTTTTAATTTTGAATTTTAAAATTATAAGCTTTTAATACTCTTTTGAAGCGATACACTAACTAACAAATATACTTCTCGGCGACATAGCGGGCGACGGCCTTTGGTGCCCATTTATGTTGTGCTAAACTAATCATTTATGTTGAAACTTATAAAGATAACACTTTGAAAAAATAGCTATACAATTAATAACAAGTAAAAACTGTTACCTAATAATATCAAATGCACTGTATTCCTGTGGTGCAATGAAACGCAAGAGTAGTTTGGAGCTCTAAATTTGGAGCTCAAAAATGATCCTCGAAACGGGTAAAGGATTTATTGAGTTGTTGAATTGGAAACAATGATGGTGTATGTGGGATGTTGTTTCGATACACATTTGAATTATTCTGGGTTAGATTGCTTGCTTTATGGAAAATCATAACAAAAGCGATAAAAAAATATAGCCGTTTAAAATAAACGCTCGGGCATGCAAATGCAAGAAAAATATCGTTTGTATAAATTATATACTTAACATATTTTTATCGTTCAGTTCATTAACAATGTGTTAGGTGAAATGAATTATGCTAATATAGTTTAAAGATAAATATTATATATAATAGATGTATGATATTTTATTCATAATAAATAATATGTATTAAATATAATATAAATATAACAAAGTCAAATATTGTTTAGAGAAACAATGAACTTAATTGAATTCTCTTACATATTACGGCACTACTACACAGCAGGACACTCTTGGAATTACTTAATACTCTTACATATTGCATAATATTAATTCTCTTACATACGCTATATTCAGAGCTTAAGATTGGGGACCTTCAGGTCCTGATTTCGATTCTTATTAAAAGTTATCTCTTAAAAGTTATCTTCTTATTAAAAGTTATCTATTAAAAGTTATGTAACATTTTCGATTACGAAGAAAGGGCGCTTCGCGCCGATACTCATAAGTTATATTTAGAGTTCAGATTTCAGCTTTATTTGCATTTATAATTAATTTAATTTACAGTAATATTTGTTTAGTAGTTAAAAATTAATGAGCTTTTTGTATTGGTTTGACCTACCTTTATTTACTTTTGAAGGATACACAATAATTGAGATATTTGAATGTAAAGAGTTTGTAAATATTTTTTATTATTATAATTCCATGTTTGAGCAACTCCATCTTTTCATAGTTCAATAAAAATTCAAAAATTGATTAAATTAGTTTTAATATTTCCGTATAATTCAAGTGATATACACTGCTCAAAACAATTAGGGGAGTGCATGGTTTAAACTCTTTCACCCCCAATGATTTCATTTTGAATCATCAGCAGGCGATTTTTTTTCTCGCTATGTTGAGCTCGCACTTATGTATCGCTAGATCGAAGAATCATGTCTTGCAAAAATGTTTGAAGAATGCAAAAATGTAAGAATGAAGAATGCAAAATGTTTGTTTTAATTAAATGAAAATATGACAAACATGGCAAAATAAATTCCACTACCAAAAAAATTTATGACATAAATTGACCCAAAATTCCTCGTGCTTGCATTCTTAGAAGTTTAAAAATTAATGTTAACTTTTTTTAACAAAAAAAGTTTGAAAAAATTATGGTTATAATTTATTCAAAAATTATGATTCAAGATTTTTTCACTTAAATTTTAGTTAAAAAATAAGATTTTTCTCCCCTGTTTTTTACCATTTCATTCCGGGTGCATAGTGAATCTATTTCACAAATTTTAGATTTTTAAAACAGAAAATAAAAAGTTGTAACTGCAAGGGTTTATAAGAGTGCGCAAATTGCTCCACTAATTGTTTTGAGCAGTGTAGTATAAAATATATTATTGGTTCAATCAATCAATAAAGCAAGTCTCTGCTGATATAAATAAAATGAATTGCACCAACCAAATAAAATTGACAATTGTTTATGTAAAATACGTAAAAATTATTCCTCAACTATCTATTTACATAAATGTTACGATTCTTATAATAACATTTATTTCATACTTAAAAGAAATTTTTCTAAAGAAAAACTTTTAATAAAACTGTTCAAAAAATGTCTTCCAAATTTTCTATTGACTAAAAATATATTGGATTATTTTCTTTTCAAAATAAACCTGGTCGGTTAACTCAGTTACCGAAAATACATTCGTATTTATTTTTATTTATTAAAGTAGCACAATAAAAAAACATTTACGAGAAAACATTTTTACTTCAAAAGCTTTCGCTTCAAGCTTCAACAGTTTATTTTTATTCCTTCAAGATTCTATTAATTCTTTCGTTGGCTTTTATCAAAAAGTAAGATGAAAACAATTCACTTTTCGTCGTCGTTTTTCTGCTTTATCAGTTGTTTATTAGGATATGTTGATTTGTTGAAGTTGTAATTGGCATTTTTGGCGTAAATGAGTTTCAAATTCATAATGAAACTTCAGCCACGATGCCTTAATTACACAACCGGGAATATTTTTTTAAGTGTACACCAGACGTACTTGCCTTTAAAGGGCCGACAATGGCGATTGTAAGTAATTTTGGGATAAAAATAATTGATGAGTGCACTAGAAGAACCACTTGATTTTTTAGGAGTCTTAATTTATGTATCTGCTTGGCGGACATTGGCGACAGGAAATCGGTCTTTATTTCGGTTCTTCATTTGCGCTACAAACGTGTTACGTGTCCACTGATCTCTGGCATGAATCAGTGTTGCCTCGGAAGAAAAACAAAGTGAGTAACCTGTTTCCTTACACCAGTTTTGGCGATTTTTTGCTATCATCCCCAAAGAGGCTATCAAGGAAAGTCTTCTACGAAATCAAGTGGTTCTTCCCGTGTAACTCTTCAAATACAAAAAAACTAATAAACTGAACTATTTAAATTTAAAAATTTTGTGCTACAAACACGCCAATAAGAATAAATATAAGTAATTTTTTCACTTTCTTTATATTGGAACTTATAAGATAGTTGGTTTTTCAAGATTGAGTTGTCTGGTTTTGAAGACCATGGACTTATACAAAATAAACTTGTTTTGACGAATTTTCATTATGTCGTAGCAATTATTTAATGGTTGCCATATTAAAACCTCAATGTTAGTTTATTAAAGTTACTAAAACAGATAAGGCCTTAGATGCCCTTGCGCCATAAAACCCAAACATCCATCCATCAAATAAAACAAATCGTCATTTCTTCTTCAATAAAACAAATTGTCATTTCCTTTTGTGTGTTCATACCAATTGTTACCTCCTGTTATAAAAGAGTCCCTTTAATTCATATAAAATGCAACTTCTTCCTTTTTGTATGCATTACAATTTTATGACCTGACTACATTTATACATAACTTGTTCAATTACCGTTAGGAGTTTCAAACCAATTTAATACATGATTTGTCTTTTGTAATTAACACTTTGTTATCCCAACACGGGAAAACAGAACAACAAGAAACAGAAACAGCTCTTGTGACCTCCTAAAAACTTCCTGTCGACCTCTGAAGAAGCATTAAATCGACTCTTGAAGTAAGGTATTGAAGATCAGATTTTAAGACTGGAAAAAATAACAGTTATTGAAAGTCGAATTTCAATGCTTCAGCGTATAATCGGAAATCGATACAAGTTAAGAGAAAAGAAACCCCGATAAGACCACAATTTTCTTCATCGATTTTTGTTAGCAAACCTTTTGTCTGTGTTATTTCTCTCTAATCGATGAAATGGGAGATACATCGATAAACATTTTCATTTTGAAAGATCGTTTGCATGTTTTTTTTTGTTAGACCTTTTTTTTTCCAAGCTGAGTGTTTTAACGATTTTGAGAGCGGTGGAATTGATGTTGGAATCAAAGGAAAAAAGTTGTAAAACAACCAAAGTTACATAAATAAATTGCATGTTTATGATGAAAGATTTTTTTTATTAAAATTTAATTAAATTATTTTGTTTAGTATGAAAATTCATCTTGAAAAACTAACTTGTTTCAAGTGAAGCATTTTCTGTCTGAATTCGTTTATACTCTTCCATCGATATGTGCACAGATTGCTCTGTTCCCAAGTGGCATTAATTTACCAATAGATTAGGTTAGGTCTGAATTATCTTGCTCTAGAGCTACTCGAAGGCTATTGGCGACGGGCGTCGTATTTAAGAACCACAGTCAAGTGACGAGCCGACACCTGAATAGGCACCCAACG